>JADLZK010001572.1:0-289149 GCA_015847255.1 Hyparrhenia diplandra | reverse complement strand
GCATGCATAAACACATATCAATAAGAATATAATAATTATATAGATCAAAGCCATAACAATTGTATTCTAATTATAATAGTATTTACGGTCGAATACAAGAGAGAAGTCTCAAGAACGATGATCCTTGCTACTTCTTGACTATCGGGAACTCAAGATGAACTTGATCTTCAACTAGAACTAGCTAGGTAGCTTACTACTTCTAGTATGAACTAGGGCTTAGGTCTAGACTTGGTTGGACTTGAGATGAATTGACTTGGTATGAGTTGATAATGAATAATTATTTAGCCATGGGGTCAATGGTCTTCTTATATAGTACTTGGCGATGAACGTGAACCCTTGGATCAAACCGACCTTCAATAACGGTGTAGATACAACCTCAATGTCGGTAGTAAACCGACATAGAAAGGAGAGGTAATGACAAAGCCGACCCCCACCGGCCGGCCTACGTGGCATGGGCGGCCGCCGGGGTGGAGTGCCACCTTGGCATCCCGTTTGTTGTCGTGTCCTCTGGTATCTTCTAGAATGTTTTAGTCCACTTTTGGGTTGAGTTACTTCACGGTCAAGTCTTGTCATCATATGTCTTGTATATTCGGAACTTTCTCCATTCTTCTCGGCATTTATCTGTTAAGTCCCTGGAAAGTCACGAATACCAAAACTCGTGGAAATATATTAGTTAGACCCCTAGACTTATGTTGGTCTTTGACTTGAGCTCTTATTTCATGTTAATTGACTTATAATATTATACTATAACAGGTGTCAACAGTCGCCTTGTAATTCTTTTCTAGACCATTCTTTTTTATTTAATTTTAAAAAAGGTCGGGGACTCCCACCTCTTATAGTTTGGAAATAGTACCTAAGGAGAATTTATTACTGCATCTTAGTTAATCCACCATATGTGGGGAAATATGTTGAGCATGTTTGCTATGGTTTTCTTTCATAGACTTCATAAGGCTAAAACCTTTCTAAAGTGTGCACTTATGGAGTTGTGAAGGTCCTTAGCACTTTTTTAAAACAAGCTCCTTAACACTTAATTCCATGTTGTTCTTTTCATTAGAAAGAAATGTAAGCATCTTATAATCATTTTGACAATCATGTTTTGTAAACTGCAAGTAAACTTATGTGATTGTCGTGGCTGCTCCAGAATATGATGGTAGCATCCAAAACATACAAGGAGTTATACTGGTTTCAAGCCAAAGCCCTACATCTAGTCTCAAAGATGATCAAGTGCATGTTCCTCACATGAATGCTCTGAAGTTCTTACAAAATGGGGGGTGCAAGAATGGTAGAAGAGGTAGGAAATGGAGCCAGTCTATAGATAAACTACCCGATAGCTTGCCTTATATAGAGTTCGAGGCCAGGGCACCTACAAAGTGACAATCATGCGTGGGGCACTGCAGGCACGGTGGTAAATTTGCTAGCCATCGGGTGTAATGTTATCTTTGTTATTGTCTTCTAATCTCTTAGGGTCATCATACTGGAGTTGATAGTCGCCCCTAGACTTATCGATCGCTTTGCTGCTGTGCAGATGGTGGCCACGATCCCTTGTGTTGGGGGGTCATGGCCTCCGTAGGCTTAGGTAGCCTTTGAGTCAATGCCTTCGATCGTCATGGTTCCCTTCCATAGTAGATGGGATCGTCATGGTTCCCTTTTCTAAAAAATAGTAGATGGGATCGTACATGCATCTCACCAGGCCATATTTGGACGGTGATCCATCGTATGGGCCATTATTGTTGGGCGGCCAGTATTTACTAAATTAAAGATAAAAATGTACACCTTCAGAACTACTCTACACAAAGATAGGGAGCTATAATTTGAAGAGTTTTGAAAGTATGATTTCTGATTTTGAAGTTTAAGGAGAAAATTAATTAGCACTCCCTCCATCCTAATATATAAGGTGTGACTATTTTTTTATTCATGTCCTATATAATATAAAGCGTGGTCTCTCTAGACGTATATACATGATGCAATGTTGAGAGAGAAAATTAAATATGTTCTTGGTATCTGAACCAGATATGGTTACGCAGCTTACGCCTTATATAATTATTAGGATGGGTGGATTATATTAATTTCCTCTAATGAATAGATCCATGCGTTGGAATTAGATTTAGACATAAAAGTAGGTTTTGTCTGTCCCAATGTACAGATGACATAAAAGGGCCTAGGTGACGAGCGGTGGTATTGTAGGTTTTGACACATTTGTAGTTCGGTGGCAATATTCGTTTCCCCTCATTCAACCAAAAGGTTTCTAACATTGTCATGTCATATGAAATAAAATGACACTTTCGGATGAAACACTCACTCTAAATAGAAAATTTCATTCTTTGGTTTTATATACATTTAATTTCTTGGCTCAGAGAGAGTTGGTAATTGTGTTAGAAACTCATTTTCTCTCTCTTCTTAAATACACTGTCATGTCATAAAAATGCAGATGTGACAATCTATTTAATATAAATGAAACTCCTATTGAGACTGGTTTAACAAATCACGTAAAACATTGGATTTTCTGGCAATTATGAATAGTATTTATTTTTTTCTGAATTGTTGTACCGAGTAGTCATTGACACATTCAGCTTATTCTTCTTTCTTTGAATAACCAAAAGACTTATGTATCGATATATATTAAGATTAATATTAAGATAAGAAGACGTGAGAACGTAACTTTAAGCAAGTTTGGTGTGGTAATGTTTAGGCAAATGGTAGAAAACGTGCGGAACCCAAACCGTATTTATGCTCTGCAACACAACACGGGTCCAAAGAAGCATAGTTTTGTGCTGAAGAACTTTCACACGTTGTGTAGTTTCCTGAAATTTATTCAACGAGATACAAACACATGTAAATGTAATAGTCTAGTGTGTGGCTAGCATGTTTGTACGCAAAAGATACAAATTAAATCTGTCCAAGCAAGCTGTTGGCAAATGGTGGGATGCTCTGCTCGTTCCTGAAGTAGTCGTCGGGGTCTATCTGACTCTTGGCCATGGCGAGCCTCTGGTAGTTGTCCTTGAAGTACTTGTGTCCCCACACCATGCCGGCCTGGTAGCTGCTGACGTTGCCGACCACGACGTTCTCGCCAAGGTCCAGGTCCCTGTAGTTGAAGTAGGCCTCCCTCGGGTTGGAGCTCACGTACGGCGCCATGAACGCGTAGAAGTCCCTGATCCACTTGGTCTGCACGGCCCCGTCTCCCCTCGCCATGGGCCAGAAGTTCATGTACTGGATGTTGTACAGCACGCCGGCGCGGTGCGGGTACGGCGTCGCCGACTCTGGCACCGCGCTGGCCTGCGCGCCGAAGGGGTCCAGGATCATGAGCCCCGCGTTAGGCTGCGCGAGCTTGCCGAAGATGGTGGCCCACGTCCCCGGGATGGCTCGCCGGACGTAGTCGGACGTCGCCTTGTAGCCGCTGCTGAAGACGGACGCGGCGGTGGCCCGGTTCAGGAGGTCCTCCACCGTGGAGCCGCTGCCGAGGTAGATGTAGGGCACGGATTGGATCCACGTCATCTCCTTGCAGGAGGTGCGGTTGAACCGCAGCTCCGGGAAGCGGCTGCTCATCACCGGCAGCAGCGCGTCGCACGTGCCGAGGAACAGAGACTGGAAGTTGGCCGTCTGCTGCTGGACGAGCACCCTGATGAAGAGGTCGTCCGGCAGGGATGGCGCCACCTGCTGCCACCGGGTGACCACGTCCACGGCGCCCTGGCTGGCCGACACCGGCACGTTGAACACCGTGACGGTCGCTGGGACCGGCACGAGCTTCACCTGCCACGACACCACGACGCCGAAGCTCTCGCCGCCGCCGCCTCGGATGGCCCAGAAGACGTCGCTGCCCATGGTGTTCTTATTGAGGAGCCTTCCCTTGGCGTCCACCAGGACCGCGTCGACGACGTTGTCGATAGCGAGGCCGTACTTGCGCAGCAGCATGCCGAACCCCCCGCCGCTGAAATGTCCCCCGACGCCGATGGTCGGGCACAGACCGGCCGGGAACCCCAGCACGTTGCTGGCCTTGCCGACAGCGTAGTAGAGCTCCCCAAGCTGGGCGCCGGAGTCGACCCACGCCGTCTTGGCCTGCGCGTCGACGCGCACGGCACGGAGGTTGGACAGGTCGAGCACCGCGAACACCTCGGGGCGCTCGGACCGGTACGACAGGCCCTCGTAGTCGTGTCCCCGCTGCGCACGCGGATGCGCATCCCGTTCCGGCGGCCGCACACCACGGCAGCCTGCACGTGGGAGGCGTTCGTCGGCGTGACGATGTAGAGCGGCCTCACGATGACTGGCGTGAAGAACTTTGGGTTCCTGATGGAGGACTTGAGCAGCGGCGTGAACGACGGCGAGCTATTTGTGAACACCAGCTGGCTGGGGATGCTCGCCGAGAGGCACTGGAGGAAGCCATCATCGGACGAAGCAGCACCGGCGTAGGTGCAGAACAAGGCAAATATGAGCACCGCTGGCGGTGTTAAGCTCTTGGCCATGGCCATGTTTGCTTATAGCTGCTTGTTGCAAACGTTGCAAGATTGGATGCACACTTGCACTTCATGGCATGGAGCTTGATCTAGGGGTATATATAGCCTACGATTGGTTGCTTCGTCACACGAGCATGTTTAGTTGCCATGCAACCCAAAATATTTTGGGTTCAGACTATTATAGCACTTTTCGTTTGTATTTGGTCACTATTGTCTAATTATAGACTAACTAGGCTCACAAGATTCGTCTCGTACTTTTCAGCCAAACTGTGTAATTAGTTATTTTGTTTACCTACTTTTAATGCTCCATGCATGCATCAAAAGATTAGATGTGACGGGTACTGTAGAACTTTTTGGGTAGCACGCTACGTAGTCCAGCTGGCTGCGCTGAAAATTCTTGGTCAACTATGTAAGTTGCTGCTGATCGATCCGGCCGGCGACGGTGGGTTAACTGGCTGGGCAAAGATCGACCACGGCCGGTGTATGTACTCGGTTGTGCGGTCTTCAGTCTAAAGTGATGGCCAGCGCTCATAAATATCCGATGAACGATTTACACCAGTCACGTCGTGAGCAATGGAAATGGGCACCGAGGCCGGCGCCGGTGCCAGAGACACGGCCGCGCCGCCGCAGTTCCATGGGCAGCCCTCGTCCAGGAAGCCGCCGCCCTTGGGTTTTGGACGGAGGCGTCAGGACTCAGGAGAGAAGCTCTAGGTTCTACTAAAAATACTAAACTAGCCTTGATTATAAAATTTAGGGAGAGGAACCGGTAAACCACGTATTACGGGGAGGAACCCGGTTCCTCCCAGAACCATAAAAATTCTCTTACTTCTATAGTAAGTACCTTATATAATTAGCAGCGGAAATATGGAACATGGCCACGATTCCTTATTTCGAAATGTGACGCAAGCTGGGTGAGGAAAAGCTATGCCATACTTTGAGCAAAATCCACCTCCGGTCCCCGAACTTGGCGAATGTGTTATTCAAGTCCTTGAAATTTTAAATTGATATCTAGAAACCTGATATCTAAAAACTTGGCAGATGATGTCATCTAGATCGAACTTTCGAGTTAATCACCATAGGTCCGGACACTTGTCCAGTGGTGTCATCATAGTCTTTGAACTTTCAAGGTAATCACCTTAGGTCCATGAACTTATTAGACAGCAGTGTGATCCCGATCCAAATGTGGTCTAACCAGTATATAACCTGGCATGGCACGTTAACTGTACCTTAGACATTGATCTAATAACATGTGTCAATTAATCAATCATTATTTATATAATATTTATCATGAAAATTTAAATTATATGAAATAATTTATAATTAGTAATTATTTCATTGAAAAGCAATTATTTTATATAATTAGTAGTACGACTCTGAAATTATTAGAGTATTTTCGAGATTATTGATAAGATGAGTTGTCTCTTAAAATTACTAAGTAGTGATAGCTGCTTAAGGTACGTGCTCACGTAGTGGTCGTTGCCGCATATATTCTCAAGGAATAATAATATTCCATATACATGTATACGCACATGCTCGGTCAAGCAGGTGGTAACATGAACCACAGGACGACGCGCGGTGACGCTAAACGTGCTTCAAGATTGACGGTGGGTACATGATAGGATAAACTAGGAATTCTGATCTGTTTGGAGATATAAAGTTGTGTTCTCGTAGCTGGCTGCAGCCACTTGGTACATACACGGGGGCCAAAGGCCAAGAGATGGAGCCAAAGGAATCATCATGCATGCATAGCAGTTGAAAATATGAGCCTGGCGGCGCATTATAAGTTACGGTTGGCCTGCAGCTGTTGTGTCTGGTGTGGTACCATTATGTCTTTCCTTGAGCTGCAGCCTGCAGCTAAATATTCGATCCCATGTTAGAAACAAATTAATCATATCCAAGACAAAATCCACGTACGGAGTAAGTTACTATACAGCTCGAATTGGAGATCCCGTGAATGGAGACTTGTACAACGGGTAGATGAAAAACGTGGAATATAGACGAAGACGACTCTATACAACTGCTTTCTAGGCAACAATATGGCCAATTGGCCACATGCGTAGAGCTAGAGAAATGCTTCCACTTGATGTTTATGGCTGCGATTTCAAGCTATCATATGCTCTCCGTTCCAAATTGTAGTTATCACTTTGCCTTTTCTAATACATTGATATCATATGCTCTCCGTTCCAAATCGATTTTTGCTATGCATCTAGTTATACACTATTTCTAGATACATAGTAAAAGAAATAAATTTAGAAAAACCAAAATGAATTGTTTGGAACTGAGGGAGTACCTCACTTATAGCTACCTTGCTGCTGCCAAATGTCTCAACTACTGGCCAAGCAGGTCCCTGTCGATCCGATCCCATTGTGGCATTATATATCAGGATCACGTTTCCGTTTTGTGCCAGTAAACCGATGGCCATATGCAATAGATCAAGTTGATGACAGTTGTTGCGCGCCATTGACGGGCCGTAGGTCAAGTACGGCGCAGCAGCGGATGCAAAGCCTACAAGAGTATACAACTGTAGGCCATATTAAACATCAAAGGGTACTAGCTCGGCCTAGAACGGTCAGCTTGTATACCAGGCCCAGAATGGAGCCGGCCATTGTAGGTGGCGTGCGTGTGTGTAAATTCCACTTGTGGCCTTTAAACTTGTCCCCAATTCTTATCTAGGTCTTGGTAATAATTTTAAATTGCATATTTTCCTTCTTAACTTGTCCTGATCAGTCTAATCGAGATCCTGTACTTTCAACTTGTGGTCTGTAATTTCGTATTCAGCTCCTAAACTTGTCCTCGATTGGTGCAAACCTCGTCTCTGTGAAAACCCGTGCAAACCATGTCAAAAAGTTGTATAAATTCACCAAAAAATCACACATATAGATGATATGATGATACATTATCTTGTAAAATATATTGTCGTCGAGTTTGGACAAGATATTTTTACAAGGTTATCTTATCATCATATCATCTATACATGTGATTTTTTTATGAATTTAGACGACTTTTTTATCATGGTTTGTATGGGGTTTTCACGAAAAGGGTTGGTTTAGACCTGATTTGCCTTTTATTTGGGTTTAAAAACTCTCTAAACTTGTATTGATCGATGTACCATCGCAGTCTATGTACCCACTACACTAAGAGCAAGGCTAATAGTTCGCTCGCCGCCGGCGTCTCGCGTGGATGACATGGCGCACAGTGGTGGCGGACCCCACTACCATTTAATGCAGCACAGTCAGCTCGTCCAATCTCGGCCCCGCGGCAAAGACCTCTCGGTCGAGACCCCGTAGCGGTTGCTTTGGGCGAGTTGGGACACGCCTCTCTCTCTCTCTCTCTCTCTCTCTCTCTCCCTTCCACGTCGATTCCGCCAACTACTGCTTTGTTATAATACCTACTCTCATGCAGCCACACTATATTGCACCACGTTCATTCACCCATGGTGGCTAGCACATGGGGTCAGGATGTCCAGCACGACTTTAGGAGGGATGTGTGGGCGCCCTTTTCATGCTTGACACGTCCTAGCCGAGTCTTCGTCATCCTGATCCTTTTCGATTCTGCTTGACTCGCTCCTGTTCGGCCTCGATCACCGTGGTGTCGGCGACCCTCGCCTCGTGGGACTTGCATTTAACATCAAAACTGCTACCACAACACTCCTTCCCTCCAACGCACATGAGCCCATGCCCATTCCTGCAACTCCTCACACTTAGTTCTCCACTCTCCCAGCCTCCCTCTCCCTCACTTCCCTTGGCATTGGCAACTTGGCAAGCCTATCACTGCAACACAATAGACTGAGTGTTTGCGCGTGACATGGTCAGTGCGAATCTAAGTGTATCCCAATAACTTGCTGAAAAGAACACTAAAAAAATCTCTCGTTCACATGCAAATTACTCTTAAAAAAATAGAGAATCAATGCATGTTTGACCCCATCAATTAGTCCTTGACACTAACGAGGTAATATCCTAGATTTACCACCAGACATGGTGATGCAGGTGGGCTCGGCATTGCCTAGTGGGGTACCTCATTAATGAAGCAACTTAGGCAAGTGCGGGGTAGTAGGCCGAGCATGGTGCACCGCTATATGCGGATAAGGCAAATATGTGTTGCCTACGCCGTTGTCATGCAATGTCATTGATGAAGCAATATAGCCAAGTAGATGCTCTTACCACAACCACCATGCCCTCTCTCTTGCGCCGCTGTGTTGCAATCGATGTGTTGCCTAGTCACGGTGCTGCTTGTGGACCTAGTGTCGTGCAACGTACTGACCATGTGAGCCAGTGCAGTAATGCTATCTTGTTGTCCCTGTGCACGTGGCACAATGTGGGATGCGATGCCTTCAACTGTCATGCCACCGTAGGCATCAAACGTTGTGCCGTTGGCTGTGGAGGCCATTGTGCCCGTTTGCCTACCGTTTAACTGAGGGCATGTGCTCAGCAAAGTGTTACCATTGCCGAGCGTAGGTCTTTATCAGTGCCGGCCCTAAGGCCATGCAGCGGAGGCGACGGCCGGAGGCCCAAGAAAGAGGGGGCCCAACAGCAGATCAGAATAGAGCATACCCTATACCCATCGTGACTGACTCAGCTTTCGTCTGTTCTGTTCCAACGCCACCATACGAGTCAGCCATCCCCATGGCCATCCCGTCCCGTCCCTGTCCCGTCTCTCCAACTCCCACACAGACGCCCCTCGCGGCCTCGCCTGATCGCCTGTTCGGCCTCACCTGATCCCCGAGAGAGCTATCTAGACTTTGGTGGTGGACTGCCGGCGCCCGGCGACTGTGATTAGCCAACAACCATTCATCCAATATTCCAATCCAGATTATGGTTCGAGAGAGATAAATCTTATTCTTCATTTTTTAAAAATAATTTATTTAATAGTTGTAATTTGATTAGGTCTTAGATCATAGATGGCCCCTAAGAAACAATTGTGTCACGTGCTCAGATAAGAGAAAACGTTGGTCAGCAGGATTAACATGCTCAAAATTTAAATGCAGAAGTTCTCATCAGGTTAATTGAAGATTATGATCCAATGGAAGAAGAGATTTAATTGAAGCAATTGAAGCCATGAAGGCTTGGCTATGTGCACTATCGAGAGGATATGGACACTATTGATCGAGGATTGTCCTTGATGATTTTGTATCAAGAAATATCCGACAACAAATCTTTTCATGACAAGCAAAGGGTATATCTAGAGTTACAAATATATTTCTTTTTTTGGTATATTGTTTCTCAATAATTATCAAATATGCTATATAAAAATATAGTATAAGATATATATTATATATATACGGCAGGCCTAAAATGCACCGGGTGCATTTGCTACAACAAATGCACCCAACCTGTCCAGTGCCACCTCCAAGCATGCTCCTCTGTCAAATTAACTCATGGGCCCGCCTCTCCACCTCCCCCACCTCATTCCGTAGCTGGCTTCCCGCCTCCCACCACCTCCTTCCCGCAGCTGGTCAGTGGGCACCAATTACAACCCGGTAGTGTATTCGGTTTGCAACTTCGGTTCATCTTCTAGTTACAACCTCTAACGGACACTGCTAGCTATTCTCTCTCCATGTGTCCATCCCCCATGCAGGGGAATCTTTTTTTGTTTGGGATCGAAAAAAAATGCAATATCTCCTAAACCATAGCTCCAATTTTAGATCCGTTTGCACCCAGGTTGTTGAAAAAATGTGCTTAACAAAATGAGATCCAACATGACTATATTTGACGAACTTTTTTTAAAGTATGTAATTGCAACTTCAATTGTACTATAAGTTGCCATCGTGACTACAACACAATTGCAACTTGGTACGTAGCATAGTTAGCGCTTGTTGTAACCACTTAGAACATAACTTTTAGAACCTAGTTGCAATCCCAGCTAGTTGCAACCTAGTTACAAGCCAAGCTAGTGAACAACGTGTATTTTATACACCCTATATGTGTACTCTACCAATTGCAACTGCTAGACTAGACCAATCACAACTATAACACCATACTGATTGCAACTTGACGGAACTAATTCCAACAAATCTATTCTAGTGCAACTGGAACTGATGTAGTTGCAACCTGACGTGGTCAATTACGACTAGAGTGAGGCCAATTGCAACTAGGCAAGAACTAGTTGCAACCTAGCGTGATCAATTACACCTAGAGTCGAGCCCGTTTACAACTAGGCAAGAACCAAATGCTACCTAATGCGATCTAATTACAACATGTTGTGTGTTGTGTTTGCAACATGAGATGTGTTCTGGTTGCAACTTGGAGTTGTACATTGATGTATTGAGCGAGGAAGTAAGAACCCAACAAAGAAAGAAAGAAAATCTTCCCGATCATAATAAACAAGGAACACACTGAGAAAAAACATATGCATCGGGATACAAACTATTTGCAACACTTGTTGAATTTTGTTTGCAACGTTAGATGTGTGCGGGTTGCAACTTGGCGCTAGACACGCAGGCGGTGCGTAAGTTAGTTACCATTTGCAATATAATGCTTTTCACGGTGATAAACTATAGGTTTCATCTCTCTATAAAAAGTTATAAAGTTGGCATCTTTGAATCACATGATTGTTTGTCACGCATCCTTGACTTTTCTTTGAAAAAAGGTCCCCGGGTTAATTAAAAAAATAGCTCACCTACTATACACTTGTTTGCAACATGATGGCGACACGGTTGCAATATTGTTGTCGACACAAGCTGCAACATAAACTCACCTAACGCCACGAACCCTAAACTCGGCAAACGCCATGCAACATAAACTCAACAACCCTAAACTTCGACAAATGCGAAAACCCTAAATTCGGCAAATACCTTTAAAGGTGTCTCCCCAGAAATCTTGCACAGGGAGGGGGCATGCTTAAAAGACACTCTTCCCGAAACACTAAACAATTACTGATAACTACTGAAAATCAACAAATCCTAATCTCAGCAAACGCCATGAACCTAAACTTCGGCAAACGCCATGAGCCCTAAACTCGATAAACGCCAACAAGGTCATTTGCAACATGGTGATGACCCATAGTTACCACAAAATGGTAAATTACCATTTGCGACAAAGGAGTGTCTCCCCGTTGTAACACTTGCAAGTCGACGATTGCAACCTGGTTAACAACCATTTGCAACAAGGGTGATAACGCAATTGTGACTACAACACCGGTAAAAACTCTATTTGCAACATTGGAGTATCGGCAATTGCAACAACGGAAATAACACGATTGCAACATGCTCTATTTCTATTTTACAAATCTTTCCTTGTTGCGTAGTCTCAATCGGTAATTGCAAAAGACCGGTTGCAACAAAAATGCAAATTGCAACCTAGTTGATAGCCAATTGCTATAGGTTGATGACCACAATTGCAACAATCTGCTGTGGTGGTAAGTTACCATTTGCAACAATGGACTGTCTCTATTTGCAACACTACAAGTGACACAATCACAACATGTTGATGACCACTTTTGCAAACACACAAAAGGGCGAGTAATGTACCATTTGCAATAATGAAGCATTCACAATCTAGTTTACGCCAATTTAGAAGGGTCTGTCCTAGCACAAGAAACAATGACAATAGACAATTCTTTTCTATGAAAAAAGCAGAGACAAGATAGGGAGCTGTCACGGAACAGCAAACAAAGGAATAAAAGACAATTTTTTTCTATGGAAAAACAATAGACAAGACAGGGTCCCTGTCCTAGCACAAGAAACAACTCACAATAGGCAATTCTTTTCTATGGAAAACAGAGACAAGATAGGGAGCTGTCCTGGAACAGCAAACAAAGGAATAATAGACAAATTTTTTTCTATGGAATAACAATAGACAAGACAGGGTCCTGTCCTAGCACAAGAAACAACTCACAATAGACAATTCTTTTCTATGGAAAAACAGAGACAAGATAGGGAGCTGTCCTGGAACAGCAAACAAGGAAAAAATAGACAATTTTTTTTATGGAATAACAATAGACAAGAGAGGGTCCTGTCCTAGCACAACAAACAACTCACAATAGACAATTCTTTTCTATGGAAAACATAGACAAGATAAGGAGCTGTCCTGGAACAGCAAACAAGGAAAAAAAAAGATAATTTTTTTTTTTTATGGAATAACAATAGACAAAAGAGAGGATGTTGTCCTAACACAACAAACAACTCACAATAGACAATTCTTTTCTATGGAAAAACATAGAAGATAGGGAGCTATCCTGGAACAGCAAACAAGAAAAAAATAGACAACTTTTTTATGGAATAACAATAGACAAGAGAGGGTCCTGTCCTAGCACAACAAACAACTCACAATAGATAACTCATAGCACAACAAACAACTCACAACAAAAAAAGTATGCTACAGTCAAGTTGCAATTGTGTTGTAGTCACGATGGCAACTCATAGTACGATGAAGTTGCAATTACGTACTTGAATTTTTTTTTTGAAATATAGTCATGTTGGATCTCATTTTGTTAAGCACATTTTTTTGAACAACCTGGTGCAAACGGATCTGAAATTGGAGCTACGGTTTAGGAGATATTGTATTTTTTTAGATCCGAAAAAAAAAAAGATTCCTGCATACGGGATTCCCGGGAAGATCTCGTGCGCGGGACGGGACAACCAGGTGCACCCCGGGCGTCGGTTGGTTGGCCTGGGTGCATCTGTACAGCAAATGCACCCAGGTGCACAATATACATACTGAGATATATATATGTATATATATAGTCTAGAGGGGCCTTTGTGACGAGTTTGGCGTGGGGCACTCAAAATCATAGGGCCGGCGCTGTTATCGAGCGCTGTCTCATGGCCCTCGAAAAATTGGAGCTTTGTCGGCGCCCGTGTTTTGGTGCTCGGCAGTGACGCTGGCTCCGGAGTGGCGGAGCGCCTGGTAGGGCAAGGTAGGGCGCTCGCCCTGCCTTGGCCCCGCTGAATCCCCACCCCAGATTAGCTCGGCTGGCGGCCGCCATGGGCAAGGACGCAAAGGTCCTGCTGCTCGTGCGTCTCTGTCCAGCGAGGAGCCAAGGAAGATGATGAATCGTTACTCACTTGTGGGCTATTGGGCTCTGTGGAATCGTGGGCCTTCTCACTTGGCCTGTGGGCTGGGTCCCGGGAGGGCTTCGTATTGCCTCAACTAATTGGATTGTGGAGGGCTTCGCTTGGTATTGTCTTTGTGACGCTTTGCCTTCGCCTTCGCCGCCGCCCCTGCCGCTCCTATTCGCTAGTTCTGCCGCTCCTATTCGCTAGTTCAGAAATCTGATTTGCGGCGATCCGATAACGGTGAATCGGTGATCACGACCTTGTCCTCTCCTCACGCATTCCGGGTAAAAAAATATAAAGTCTCATCGCTTGTTTGCTACATCTACGTCAGTGCGCCACCGCCCACTAGCGGCTTTGCTTTGGTTGATTTTTTTATTTTGATTTAATGTACGAGTGTATTAAAACTAGAATATGGAAGATGGCTTTGACAATTGCTTCTACAAATATTAGATCGAAAGTTAGAAGGGCTTTCATAGATAAGGGTCCAACTTAACCAATTGGATATAAGTTCCCACAATAAGTACTAAAAGATCCTTTCAACAAAATTGGTTCAAGGTACTGTTAGATTAATTGGGCTTAGCCCATTAGTTAACTAGCAATTAATCAAGGAAACTCCAAAGGCCCACACATTTATGGTAAATGGAGTGGGATTAGTACCACATGGTACACTCACTGAGAGAGTGCTTAACTTAAATAGTGGATTAGTTGGCGGCGGCTCTGCGTGAGGAGTGAGAGGGTACATGGGAAGCCGCGCGCGCGCCGCCGTGCCGAGCCGCGATGCGTCGCGCGCCGCCGTGGCCTTGGCCTTGGCCGGATGTGATGTGATGTGATTGTGCCTTTTGTGGCACACTGGAGCGTCCCAACGGCTTCATGGCCCAGAACAGCGGTCGCCAAAGGGCATAAGGGTAAACATACCTGCGCGGTGCGCGCCCTAGCCGAGGGCTAAAGGGTAACTGCACATGTGCAGTGTACGCCCTAGCCGAGGGCAAGAGGGTAAATGCACCTGTGCGGTGTTTGCCCTAGCTGGCACTATAAATAAGACAGCCTCACCTGTCATCCCTATCCAGCAGCCGCCACCCTCTCTCTGTCCACTGTTCTTGAGCTTGAGCTAAGTCTCTACATCTCCGGCCTGAGCTCCCTGCGCGCACAGGGGACTCCGGCGAGCAGGCCTCTACATCTCCGGCCTGAGCTCCCTGCGCGCACAGGGGACTCCGGCGAGCAGGCCTCCGGAACTTCTGTCCGCGTCGCGTACCTGCACGGGTAGCGGGCAATCAAGTTTTTGGGGAGCGCTCTCTCGGGCGCGACTGCTCCTTCCGCTGCACCGATGGCTCCTACGACGAGAAGCGCCACCGACGCCAACGCTGCTGCAACCGGATCCGGTGATGTGCATGCCGCGGGTACCGGCAGCCTCACCCATGGGTATAATCCGAATACTTTGCTTATGCTATTGCTTACTGTTCTGGGTCTAGTAGGCTTCGCATATGATGCTAGTTGCAGTAGCATGTTAAGTTCATCTATGCCTATGATGTTCCTGTTAGCATACATGATATCGTTTTTATGGGTTAATATATCTCGTAATATGCCTAAATATTCAACAATCCAAAAACTTGATAGGTTCATTACGAGTGCTAGCTTTGCTGCGTCATTGAAACCACCTGCTTTGAATGATGATGGTTCAAACTATAAGATCTGGCGTGTCCGATCCAAGTTGTGGTTTACCGCAATGAGATGTGAGCATGTGATCGGGGGAAAGCGCACTGATCCTCCTCTTTCTGCTGAGGAAGAAAGGAGTTTCAGTGAGGCAGATAACCTGTTCCGAGGTGCTCTCATCAGCATTATACCTGAGAGTATGATGCAAGTGTATATGGATCTGCCCACGGGCAAGGACATGTGGGATACACTTGAGGCCAAGTTCGGGGTTCCCGATGCCGGCAGAGAGCTGTACATCATGGAGCAGTTCTATGACTTCAAAATGGTCAATGACCGTTCTGTGGTCCAACAGGCTCATGAGATACAGATGCTGGTAAAGGAACTAAAGAACATGGAGTGTGTGCTTCCCGACAAGTTTGTGGCCGGCGGTATCATTGCCAAGCTGCCACCTACTTGGTCAGACTTTGCCACTACTCACGAGGCACGGGAGGCGGGCGTTCGGTGTGAACGACCTGATTTCCATCCTCACTTTGTCGAGGAGAATGCAAGGGCTAAAGAGAGCCGTGGCAAGAAGGTGTATGAGGAGGGAGGCTCCAGCGCCAACATGGTGCGAGAAAGAGGAACCCTCGAGGAATCATCAGAGCAAGAAGAATCCTCAGAACAATCAGAGGAACAAGAATGCTGTCAAGCCAAAGGCTGCAAACTTCAAGAAGAAGAGCAACAAGGAAAAGGGTCTTTGCTATGCCTGCGGTGGAGAGGGCCACTTTGCGAAAGATTGCCCTGACCGTGCGGATAAGGCAAAGAAGTCTGCAAACATGGTGATTAGTGAGGCTGAAGGATCGGGGTACGGTAAATGTTTACCTACAGTTCTTTCAGTTTGTCTCTCGCCTGATTGGTGGGTTGACACGGGCGCTAATGTTCATGTATGTGCTGACATTTCTTTGTTTTCTACTTACCAGGATGGCGGTCGAGGTTCCTCCCTGGCGATGGGAAACAGGGACTTATGCATGCATGCGTGGCGTTGGTACGGTCAATCTGAATTTTACTCCGGGAAAGATCGTGCAGCTGAAGAACGTGCAGCATGTCCCCGCTATCAAGAAAAATCTAGTGAGCGGCTCTCTACTGTGTAGGGATGGCTACAAGCTTGTCTTTGAGTCCAATAAATGTCTTTGTATCCAATTGTGGAACTTTTGTTGGAAAAGGCTATGAAAGCGGAGGCTTGTTCCGCTTTGTCTTTGATGGATTCTGTTTCTAAATTTGTAAACCATGTGAGACATGGTGATGAATCTAATGTTTGGCATTCGAGATTATGTCACATCAATTTCGGTTGCATGACGCGCTTAGCTAATTTGAAATTAATCCCTAGATTCGATTTGATCAAAGGAGAGAAGTGCCATGCGTGCGTTCAAGCGAAGCAACCTCGCAAACCTCACAAGGCTGTGAAAGAGCCGAGGAATTTGGCACCTCTAGATCTCATTCATTCTGATTTGTGCGAGATGAATGGTGTGCTAACAATAGGCGGAAAGAAATATTTCATGACTTTAATTGATGATAGCACTAGATATTGCCGCATATACTTGTTAACAACAAAGGATGAAGCATTGCATTACTTTAAAATCTATAAAGCTGAAGTGGAAAACCAACTCGAAAGAAAAATCAAACGGTTGCGGTCCGATCGCGGAGGAGAATATTTCTCCCATGAGTTTGACTCATTCTGCGAGGAACATGGAATTATTCATGAGAGGACACCGCCTTACTCCCCCCCGTCAAACGGAGTTGCCGAAAGAAAGAACCGCACGCTGTGTGACTTGGTAAATGCCATGCTAGACACTGCGGGGCTATCCAAGGAATGGTGGGGTGAGGCTATATTGACTGCGAGTCATGTCCTGAATAGAGTTCCTACAAAGAACAAAGAGGTAACACCATTTGAAGAATGGGAAAAGAGAAAACTAAATCTCTCATACTTGTGCACGTGGGGATGTTTGGCTAAAATGAGTGTGACAATAACCAAAAAGCGCAAACTTGGACCAAAGACTTGATTGTGTATTCATTGGTTACGCACTAAACAGCGTGGATATAGATTTCTGGTCATCCAAGATGGAGTGCCTGACATGCGTGTCAGCGCAATTATGGAATCCAGAGATGCTACATTCTTTGAGAATGAATTTCCTATGAGAGGAAGTAAAGTGGGCAAGTCTAGTCATGAATCGACTATTTCCCCCGATGTACCTGTGCCAACAGAGATTGTTGAGCAAACAACTGTGGAAAGTCCTGAGAAGGATAATAGTGAGGTCACTTGAAAGAGCAAGAGACAGAGGGTTGCAAAATCCTTTGGTGATGACTTTACTATATACCTTGTGGATGACACCCCAAATACCATTGGTGAAGCATATTCCTCTCCCGACGCTGACTACTAGAAGGAAGCGGTGCGGTGTGAGATGGACTCGATTATGACTAATGGAACCTGGGAAGTTGTAGACCGTCCCTATGGGTGTAAACCTGTGGGGTGCAAATGGGTGTTCAAGAAAAAGCTAAGGCCCGATGGTACCATTGAGAAGTACAAGGCCAGGCTCGTGGCTAAGGGTTATACCCAGAAAGAAGGCGAGGACTTCTTTGATACCTATTCACCAGTTGCCCGATTGACCACTATTCGTGTATTACTCGCCCTTGCTGCCTCTCAAAATCTTCTTGTCCACCAAATGGATGTTAAGACAGCTTTTCTAAACGGAGATTTAGAAGAGGAAATTTACATGGAGCAGCCAGAAGAGTTTGAAGTAAAGGGTCAAGAAGGAAAGGTGTGTAAATTATTGAAGTCTCTGTATGGCTTGAAACAAGCACCCAAACAATGGCACGAGAAGTTTGACAAAACCATGACGTCTGCTGGCTTTGTTGCGAATGAGGCCGACAGGTGTGTGTACTACCGCTATGGTGGGGGAGAAGGAGTAATCCTGTGCTTGTATGTGGATGACATACTAATACTTGGGACAAGCCTTAATGTGATTGAGGAAGTCAAGGTTTTCTTGTCACAAAATTTTGACATGAAAGACACCGGGAGTAGGCGATGTGATCTTGAATATAAAGCTGGCGAGGGAAGAAAATGGTGGTGTGACATTGGTACAATCTCACTATGTGGAGAAGGTTTTAAGCCGCTTTGGCTACGATGATTACAAACCTATTTCTACTCCATACGATCCCAAAGATAATCCCGGGAAGAACCGGAAGGATAATGAGAGATCACCGAGATACTCCCAAATAATTGGCTCGCTAATGTACACGCCGGTCGCGACAAGGCGACATCTCCTATTTGTGAGCAAATTGAGTCGATTCACGTCGAATCCGGGAGATGATCATTGGAACGCTCTTGAGAGAGTAATGCGATACCTAAAGGGTACGACCAGCTATGGCATTCACTACACCGGATACCCAAAAGTTTTGGAGGGATTTAGTGATGCAAACTGGATATCTGATGCTGATGGTTTAAAGGCCACAAGTGGATATACGTTCACACTTGGAGGTGGCGCTGTTTCCTGGAAGTCTTGCCAGCAGACTATCATGACGAAGTCTACAATGGAAGCAGAACTAACGAAGACTTTCGATACGCCTCTGTTGAGGCTGAGTGGCTTCGTGAGCTCCTAATGGATCTGCCGGTGGTTGAGAAACCTATACCTGCAGTGTCTATGAACTGTGATAATCAAACAGTGATAACTAAAGTTCATAGTTCAAAGGACAACATGAAGACCACCAAACACGTGAGACGACGGTTGAAATCTGTCAGAAAACTGAGAAACTCCGGAGTAATAGCTGTGGACTATGTCCATACGTCTAAGAATCTGGCAGATCAATTTACTAAGGGACTGTCACGGAATGTGATAGATAGTGCATCGAGTGAGATGGGACTGAGACCCACCTGAGATTTATCACGGTGGAAACCTATTCTATGTGATCGGAGATCCGTAGAAGTAGAGTAGCGAGACAAGGCGGGTGGTAGATCGGGAGAAGAAACCCTTGCAAAGGTTCATCTCTTTAGTAAATGCACTTCTCTTCTATCTGTATGGCAGGTTGGTATAGACCTTAATGTGCTTTGAGTGGCTATTTAAAGCAGAGATGTCGTCCTATAGGACATCTTAAAGAAGCACACCTATATGGGTTCGACTGCTAGTCACAGTCTATGAGATTCGGGTGATCTCTAGATACTCATGGAAAGGCCTGGAGATTGACTTATATGCTCCAACCGGAGGGATGCTCTAGACAGCCCAGTATCGCTTAAGGAACGAGTAAGCTCTACTTCGCACAAAACTGTCAATTCAAGGCATAGTCCATTGATCGGTTGTGAACTAAAGCAAGCTCCCTTCCTAGATGGATGTTCAACTTAACGGTCTCCATCGAAACACTTGGTATATCAAACAAGCTTAGAACCGAGACCATATTTTGTGCAGGCTTTGGACTTTGGTGGGGATTGTTAGATTAATTGGGCTTAGCCCATTAGTTAACTAGCAATTAATCAAGGAAACTCAAAGGCCCACACATTTATGGTAAGTGGAGGGATTAGTACCACATGGTACACTCACTGAGAGAGTGCTTAACTTAAATAGTGGATTAGTTGGTGCTCTCTGTGAGGGAGTGAGAGGGAACATGGGAAGCCACGCGCGCCCGCCGCCGCCGCCGTGCCGGAGCCGAACCGAGCCGCGGCCATGACGCGTCGCGCGCGTGCGTGCGCCGTGCCGTGGCCTTGGCCTTGGCCTTGGCCTTGGCCGTGATGTGATTGTGCCTTTTTGTGGCATCTTTGGACGTCCCAACGGCTTCATGGCCCGAGCAACGGTCGCCAAGGGCATAAGGGTAACATACCTGCGCGGTGCGCGCCCTAGCCCAGTGTACGCCCTAGCCGAGGGCAAGAGGGTAAATGCACCTGTGCGGTGTTTGCCCTAGCTGGCACTATAAATAAGACAGCCTCACCTGTCATCCCTATCCAGCAGCCGCCACCCTCTCTCTCGTCCACTGTTTCCACTTGTTCTTGAGCTTGAGCTAAGTCTCTCTACATCTCCGGCCCGAGCTCCCTACGCGCCTGGGGGGACTCCGGCGGCAGGCCTCGGAACCGTCGCGCGTACATTGCGGGTAGCGGGCAATCAAGTTTTTGGGGCGCTCTCTCGGCGCGGCGCTCCTTCCCGCTGCACCGATGGCTCCCTCGACGAAGCGCCACCGACGCCAACGCTGCTGCAACCGGATCCGGTGATGTGCATGCCGCGGGTACCGGCAGCCTCACCCATGGGTATAATCCGAATACTTTGCTTATGCTATTGCTTACTGTTCTGGGTCTAGTAGGCTTCCATATGATGCTAGTTGCAGTAGCATGTTAAGTTTATCTATGCCTATGATGTTCCTGTTAGCATACATGATGTCGTTTTTATGGGTTAATATATCTCGTAATATGCGTAAATATTCAACAGGTACATTGTTGGCTTAAATACAGTGTGGCAAAGGATAGAGCTTAATCACTTATTGGGTGTGCTACATTGAGCGGGAAATATTCAAAGCAATTGATCTTAAGAAGATCAAGAAAACATTTCAAAACAAGAAAGATAGGCAAATGCAATTGCCTAGGCGGCAATAAACCTTCATCGTCACATGGTTAGTTGACTTTGCTTGTATTTTCTATAATTATTAATGTCCTAACTGTTAGTAGTTTGTACTTGACTATATCAATACGTCTAGCGAACCATAGGCATATGTTATCGCCGGACTTGACGTCGCCCCACCTTAATCTTTTTTCGTCCTCCGCCACTATCCGGTAGTGAATTGGATGTGTGTGTGTGGGGGATAATTAATAAAGACAAGATGGATTGCTGGCCAGTTTAGAATCTTTTTTTTTTTGACCAATCTGGAGGGCCGAGGACCCTACGACTCTTTATTAAACCGAAAAAAGACGAAAGGTACAGGGTACAAAGTTCGTGAGAACTAAAAATCAGGAAATGAAAAAGGAAACAAAAAAAAGGGAAGTAATTTTTTGGAAGAGTAAAATTTTGGCTCCATTGAAGAAACTGGGGAGATTGCTTGACTTCACTCTGTGCTTTAAAAGAAGCAGCTCCTTCGTGAAAGATCCTTTGACGGACCGACAGAGTCGGCTGTATACCGTTGAAGATGAGTCCATTCCTGGCCATCCAAACCGACCAGCAAAGAAGAATGATGGCATCCATGAAGAAAGGAGCATTCAACTGAATTTTGAGCTGAGAATTCAAATCAGGGAATGGGACACCATCTGGAAGCTGAATACCAATCCAATTCCAGCACATTGCTGAGAAGGGGAAATCAATGAAGAGATGATCCACCGTTTCTTCTGACAGACTATTGCATAGGACACAATGATAGTTATCCAGATTCATGCTTCTTCTCCTCAAAATATTCCTGGTGCTGAGCCTATCCTTCATCAGGAGCCAAAAGAAGATCTTATGCTTTGGTTGGCAGCTTGACTTCTAAAGCCATTTGAAAGAGGGATGAGCTAACTGACTGCCACTCAACTTCTTATAAGGTTTGGATGAGGAGAACCTATTAGACCCCCAACAATACGTCCAGACATTATTGTCACTGCTAGAATCCTGGGAATTCACCAAGTGTTCAATATCTTGATATCCTGGGAATCTATTTTTATTTTAAGGAATAGAACATCATTCCAGTCTACGCATTCACAAGTGAATGCTTATGGCCCAACCGTTACACAAAACGGGTACTCCAGACCAAGTTCCGCTAAATGAAAATGAAAGAAACCGATGTCCAAACTACTTTCAACAACATCAATGTAGAAGAAGTCCTAGGAAGCTACCCTCCTATCCTTATCTAAATTTTAACACGGGCAACCTTTCTTCAAAATCAACCTGTTGTGGTTACGGTGGGGATGGCGTGGCGGACCTCGTCGGCTACCTGTTGTGGTTAAACTACAAGAGGGCTTTATGATGATCTACTTTTGTCATAGACACTCAAAAAACGTGTCATGGTTAACTTGCCACGACGATCAAGGAAATTGTTATATATCTCGTGTCATACATTTGCTAGACCGAACCGAGCCATCATAGATTAGAATTTATATTCATCATGAATTTGTTGTCGGACTCAGCCCAGATCCAAACCATAATATTCTTCATGAATTGAACCGTCATAGATTGGAATTTATGATCAAGGAAGTTGTGAAGTTTTTTTTAGATAAAGGATAAGAAATCCGGCTTCGTCTGTCCGAGGATAAAATCAGACCAATTATTACAAACTCTCACACAAAACTTAGTTTTTACTGTAGACCGATAACAACCTCACACATGGAAACAAAAAGGAAAAGTTCAATATGTCTCTAGGAAAGCCACCCATAAGATGTGAAGTGATCGGATGGAGTTAATTAGATGAGCATAATATTCTTGCTACAAGAAAGTCCTAATTTGCCCTCTATAGTTTAATTAGAGCACTCACTGAATTTTGTTTCCAGTCCACATAAGTTTCTCTTGGTAAGTTCGTCTTATTTCTTGACCATCCAATTATTTCCAAACACCGCAAAAATTCTCCTCTGAAGAACTAGTTGGTCGGCACGAGCGGTGGTATGCTCTGCTCATTCCTGAAGTAGTCGTCGGGATCAATCTCAGCCTTCACCATTGCAAGCCTCTTGTAATTGTCCATGAAGTACTTTTTCGCCCCAGACCTTGCCGGCCTCGTAGCTGCTGACGTTGCCCACAACGACGTTCTCACCGAGGTCCAGGTCCCTGTAGTTGAAGTAGGCCTCCCTCGGGTTCGAGCTCACGTGTGGCTCCATGAACGCGTACATGTCCCTGACCCACTTCGTATGCGCTGACCCGTCTCCATTGGCCATCCAGAAGCTCACGTACTGGATGTTGTACAGCACGCCGGCGCGGTGCGGGAACGGCGTCGCCGACTCCGGCACGGCGCTCATCTGCGCGCCGTAGGGGTCCAGGATCATGAGCCCCGCGTTGGGCTGCGCGAGCTTGCGGAAGATGTTGGCCCACGTGTCCCGCGGGATGGCTCGCCGGACGTAGTCGGAGGTCATCTTGGTGTAGGTGCTCAGGGACGTGGTCCGGTTCAGGATGTCTGCCACCGTCGCGCCGGTGCCCAGGAAGAAGTAGGGCACGGTCTCAATCCAGGTCATCTCTTGGCAGTGCGTGCGGTTCATTCCGAGCTCCGGGAAGCGGCGTCGCATCACCGGCACGAGCGCGTCGCACCTGCCGAGGTACAGGGACTCGAAGGTCGCGCTCTGGTTCTGGAGGAGCGCCCTGATGAAGAGGTCGTCCGGGAGCGCTGGTGCCACCTCCTGCCATCTGGTCACCACGTCCAGGGCGCCCTCGCCGGCGGTGACCGGGATCCTGAACGCCGTGACCGTCGGCGGGACGGGCACGAGCCTCACCTGCCACGACAGCACGATGCCAAAGCTTTCGCCGCCGCCGCCTCGAATGGCCCAGAACACGTCACTTCCCATGGCGGTCTTGTCCAGGAGCCTTCCCTTGGCGTCCACCAGCACGGCGTCCAGGACGTTGTCGCTGGCCAGGCCGTACTTGCGCAGCATCGTGCCAAAGCCGCCGCCGCTGAAATGACCCCCGACGCCGATGGTCGGGCACAGGCCGGCCGGGAACGCGAGCCGGTCGCTGGCCTTCGCGACGGCGTAGTACAGCTCGCCGAGCGTCGCGCCGGAGTCCACCCACGCCGTAGAGCTCCGCCTGTCGATGCGGACGGCGCGGAGGCTGGACAGGTCCACCACGGCGAACACCTCCGGGCGCTGAGACCGGTACGACAGGCCCTCGTAGTCGTGCCCGCCGCTGCGCACGCGGAGGCGGACGCCGTGCCGGCGGCCGCACACCACCGCGGCCTGCACGTGGGAGGCGTTCGTCGGCGTGACGATCCACCGCGGCCTCACCGTTGTTGGCGTGAAGAACCTGGGGTTCCTGATGGATGACACCAGGACCGAGGTGAACGACGGCGAGCTCTGCGTGAAGACGAGCTGGCTGGGGATGCTCGCCGAGAGGCATTGGGGAAATCATCTGGTGAAGCGTCGGACGGGATGATGGCGCCGTAGCAACAGAGGAATGTGAAGGCGAGCAACAGCGCTGAGCTCTTGGCTATGTCCATGGCCATCTTTTGCTTCTTGCGGAGTTGCTCTAGCGAGATCGATCCACTGCACACGTATATACGCGACCCAGGAGCTGCGACATGGAAACACGTGCAGGCCAGGATCGAATCTCTGTTTCCTGGAAACGTTACGCTCGTCGATGGTGGTGTTGTAGCACATTACGCAAGGTGGGGAAACGTATTTGAAAGTAAATGGTCAACATTTAGATGGCCTTCCGATCGACGTGGCGACAGTGAACTGGCGGGTTGAAGTCAGCTCTTCAATTGGAACGGTCTAAGGTTACGACTGACCATATATATACCTTTATTATTATCTACACATATATCAAGAAAGCCACATAAGCCCAACGACATTATTATCTTTTGCGTAAGCACATGCACAGAACATCTCAATTCTCGGCAAAAGTTGAAATTTGCCAACTCCCCAAGATGTCTGCAAATTCAATTGAAGCTCATCTCCGATCGTTTGACAATTCTCACTTGGCAAATCTCAAATTGAGGCCCACACATTAACTACCAATTTTCACTTTATTAAAAGAGCTATTTTTTAAACATTAAAAATTATTGATAGTCATGATTTCATATTTTTCTTCTAAGTATAGAACATCAAGGCAAGGCTACTCAAAAAGTTTCACATATTTAGCATGTTCCTATAATTAGCTATGATTTTCTAAATATTCAAACAATTCATAGAAAAAAAAAAGAGAACCATAAATGACAAACACTTTTTATCTGGAACCCTGCGGATCCCAGAAATTAAATAAGCTTAAATCTAAAAACTTCCCTCTCTAGCACATAAGCATCAGGAATTCTGAAAAAACTTCTATTTCAATTTTGCTCAAATCTTGGTGCTCCTCACTAGGGCGACGGAGAGGATGTGCGGAGCGAACGCACACAACTATACACGCTTTGGCCCGGAATTCGCCTTCCGCTCGGCGTGGCGACGATGAACTGGCGGGTTGAAATCAGCTCTTCAATTGGAACGGTCTAAGGTTATGACTGACCATATATATATACCTTTATTATTATTATTATTATTATTATCTACATATCAAGAAAGCTACATAAGCCCTATGACATTATTATTTTTTTTTTTTGCGTAAGCACACGCAGTTAGTATTTTAAAGTGATAAATGTTATGTTATTCACATTAATATGCAAAAAGCTATAAATAGTCAATCCAATCTCATAAGAAGTGGTCTGTTACGAGTTATGATTGACCATCGTCTTCCTAATTTCTGCGTAGAAATTAGGGAAGTTTCTATTATCTTCAATTTAAGCATCAAAACAAAACTAAATTTAAAACTAACACGAAGTTCCAAGACTCGACTTCATCTTTATTTTATCAACATAGTTTCTTAGACTTTACTCAACTTGCCCCCTCCACCACCCACCCACCTCTTATAGTTTGGAAATAATACCTAAGGATTAGTTAATCCACCATATGTGGGGAAATATGTTGAGCATGTTTGTTATGGTTTTCTTGTATAGACTTCATAAGGCTAAAACCTTTCTAAAGTGTGCACTTATGGAGTTGTGAAGGTCCTTAGCACTTTTTTTAAAAACAAGCTCCTTATCACTTAATTCCATGTTGTTCTTTTCATTAGAAATAAATGTAGCATTTTATAATCATTTTGACAATTATGTTTTGTAAACTGCAAGTAAACTTATGCGATTGTCGCGCTGCTCCAGGAATATGATGGTAGCATCCAAAACATACAAGGAGTTATACTGGTTCAAGCCAAAGCCCTACATCTAGTCTCAAAGATGATCAAGTGCATCTTCCTCACATGAATGCTCTGAAGTTCTTACAACGGGGGTGCAAGAATGGAAGAGGATCAAGTGCATCTTCCTCACATGAATGCTCTGAAGTTCTTACAACAGGGGGTGCAAGAATGGAAGAAGAGGTAGGAAATGGAGCCAGAGTTTATAAATAAACTACCCGATAGCTTGCCTTATATAGAGTTCGAGGCCAGGGCACCTACAGTGATGATCAGAGGTAGAGGATGAATTGTTTTTTAGATGCCTTGGAAGGGTGCCCTAGCTTGCCTTATATAGAGTTCTAGGCTAGGACACCTACAGTGATGATCATGCATGGGGGCACTGCGGACACGGTCATGGGCGACGCCACGTTAGGCTTCCCTGGTGCATAGGTTACCATTTAACAAACTTATTTGTACCATGTATTTAAACAAAGTTTTGCAAGTTACTCAAGTAGTGGACCAGGGTATATTTGCCTGTAGCTTCGCCACTGGACACAGTGGTAATTTGCTAGCCATCGGGTGTAATGTTATCTTTGTCATCGTCTTCTAATCTCTTGGGGTCATCATACGGGAGTTGATAGACGCCCCTAGACTTATCGATCGCTTTGCTGCTGTGCAGATGGTGGCCACGATCCCTTGTGTTGGGGGTCATGGCCTCCGTAGGCTCAGGTAGGCTTTGAGTCAATGCCTACGTCATGGTTCCCTTCCATAGTAGATGGGATCGTACATGCATCTCACTAGGCCGTATTTGGACGGTGATTCATCGTATGGGCCATTATTGTTGGGCGGCCAGTATTTACTGAATTAAAGATAAAATGCCTTCAAAACTACTCTACACAAAGATACGGAGCTATAATTTGAAGAGTTTTGAAAGTAAGATTTCTGAATTTTGAAGTTCAAGGAGAAAATTAGCACTCCCTCTGTCCTAATATATAAGGCGTGTCCATTTTTTATTCATGTCCTATAATATAAAGCGTGGTCTCTCTAGACGCAGATACATGATGCAAAGTTGAGAGAGAAAATTAGATGTGTTCTTGGTATTTGAACCAGATATAGTTACGCCTTATATAATTAGGATAGATGAATTATATTAACTATTTCCTCTAATGAATGGATCTATGCGTTGGAACTAGATTTAGACATAAAAGTAGGTTTTGTCTGTCCCAACGTACAGATCACATAAAAGGGCCTAGGAGACGAGTGGTGGTATTGTAGGTTTTGACACATTTGTAGTACGGTGGCAATATTCGTTTCTCCTCATTCAACCAAAAGGTTTCTAACATTATCATGTCATATGAAATGAAATGACACTTGGATGAAATATTCACTCTCAATAGAGAATTTCATTTTTATGGTTTTATATACATTTAATTTCATGGCTTAGAGAGAGTTAGCAATTGTGTCAAAAACTCATTTTTTTCTCTTCTTCTTAAATACACTGTAATGTCATAAAAATGCATATGCGACAATCTATTTAATATAAATAAAACTCCTATTGAGACTGGTCTAACAAATCACGTAAAACATTGGATTTTCAGGCAATTATGAATACTATTAATTTTTCCTGAATTTTGGTACCGAATAGTCATTGACACATTTAGCTTATTCTTCTTTCTTTGAATAACCAAAAGACTTATGTATCGATATATATTAAGATTAATATTAAGATAAGAAGACGTGAACTCTAAGCAAGTTTGGTGTGGTAATGTTTTGGCAAATGGTCGAAAACGTGCGGCTAGAACGAACCGAAACCGTATCTATGCTCTGTAACACGAGTCCAAAGAAGCGTAGTTTTGTGCTAAAGAACTTCCACACGTTGTATATAGTTTCCTGAAATTTATTCAACAAGATACAAACACATGTAAATGTAATAGTCTAGTGTGTGGCTAGCATGTATGTACGCAAAAGATACAAACCAAATCTGTCCATGCATGTTGCTGATGAATACTACTTGCTGTTGGCAAATGGCGGGATGCTCTGCTCGTTCCTGAAGTAGTCGTCGGGGTCTATCTGACTCTTGGCCATGGCGAGCCTCTGGTAGTTGTCCTTGAAGTACTTGTGTCCCCACACCATGCCGGCCTGGTAGCTGCTGACGTTGCCGACAACGACGTTCTCGCCAAGGTCCAGGTCCCTGTAGTTGAAGTATGCCTCCCTCGGGTTGGAGCTCACGTACGGCGCCATGAACGCGTAGAAGTCCCTGATCCACTTGGTCTGCACGGCCCCATCTCCCGTCGCCATGGGCCAGAAGTTCATGTACTGGATGTTGTACAGCACGCCGGCGCGGTGCGGGTACGGCGTCGCCGACTCCGGCACGGCGCTGGCCTGCGCGCCGTAGGGGTCCAGGATCATGAGCCCCGCGTTGGGCTGCGCGAGCTTGCCGAAGATGGTGGCCCACACGTCCCGCGGGATGGCTCGCCGGACGTAGTCGGACGTCGCCTTGTAGCCGCTGCTGAAGACGGACGCGGCGGTGGTCCGGTTCAGGAGGTCCTCCACCGTGGAGCCGCTGCCGAGGTAGATGTAGGGCACGGATTGGATCCACGTCATCTCCTTGCAGGAGGTGCGGTTGAACCGCAGCTCCGGGAAGCGGCTGCTCATCACCGGCAGCAGTGCGTCGCACGTGCCGAGGAACAGGGACTGGAAGTTGGCCGTCTGCTGCTGCACGACCACCCTGATGAAGAGGTCGTCCGGCAGGGATGGCGCCACCTGCTGCCACCGGGTGACCACGTCCACGGCGCCCTGGCTGGCGGACACCGGCACGTTGAACACCGTGACGATCGCCGGGACCGGCACGAGCTTCACCTGCCACGACACCACGACGCCGAAGCTCTCGCCGCCGCCGCCTCGGATGGCCCAGAAGACGTCGCTGCCCATGGTGTTCTTATTGAGGAGCCTTCCCTTGGCGTCCACCAGGACCGCGTCGACGACGTTGTCTATGGCGAGGCCGTACTTGCGCAGCAGCATGCCGAACCCCCCGCCGCTGAAATGTCCCCCGACGCCGACGGTCGGGCACAGACCGGCCGGGAACCCAAGCACGTTGCTGGCCTTGCCGACAGCGTAGTAGAGCTCCCCCGCTGGGCGCCGGAGTCGACCCACGCCGTCTTGGCCTGCGCGTCGACGCGCACGGCACGGAGGTTGGACAGGTCGAGCACCGCGAACACCTCGGGGCGCTCGGACCGGTACGACAGGCCCTCGTAGTCGTGTCCCCCGCTGCGCACGCGGATGCGCATCCCGTTCCGGCGGCCGCACACCACGGCGGCCTGCACGTGGGAGGCGTTGGTCGGCGTGACGATGTAGAGCGGCCTCACGATGGCTGGCGTGAAGAACTTTGGGTTCCTGATGGAGGACTTGAGCAGCGGCGTGAACGACGGCGAGCTATTTGTGAACACCAGCTGGCTGGGGATGCTCGCCGAGAGGCACTGGAGGAAGCCATCATCGGACGAAGCAGCACCGGCGTAGGTGCAGAACAAGGCAAATATGATGAGCACCGCCGGCGGTGCTAAGCTCTTGGCCGTGGCCATGTTTGCTTATTAGCTGCTTGTTGCAAACGTTGCAAGGTTGGATGCACACTTGCACTGCATGGCATGGAGCTTAATCTGGGGGTATATATAGCCTACGATCGAGTGGCTGCTTCTCATCACACGTGCAAATTAAAAATAAAATGTGATCAGAGTGGCCGTGTCAGCAGCTTCATCTGGCACGCTACGTAGTCCAGCTGGCTGCGTAGAAAATTCATGGTCAACTATCTGGCTAGTTGCTGATCGATCCGGCCGGTGTATGTACTCGATGATGGGTTGTGTGGTCTCCAGTCTAAAGAGATGGCCAGCGCTCATAAATATCCGATGAACGATTCTACACCAGTCACGTCGTGAGCAATGGAAATGGGAATTTCTATCTCAAGACTACTAGATGAGGGGGGTTTATTCAATTCTGAAACAGCTATATAGCATAATAGCAAATGTAAAAGCAAGACAAATTTGATGGTTTTTGTCAGATGCCGACTACCCGTAAACGTTAACTGATTGTATGCAGGTCGTCCTTCTACGGAAGATCATTGCATTGTGCGCGTCAGCGTCACGTTCACACGGTTATCGTCAGCTCATCCAGAGAAAGTTCCTCCTCTGGCTCGAATTCAAGACCGTGGATCCAAGGCAAAGTCGTCGACACATCAGGCCTGAAGCCAGTGGCAGCTGTCTCTGTACGATCAAGACTTCAAGAAGTCGTCTCATGCTCGTGCACGCTGGAGGTTTGATGGCGGCTGATGGATGAACTAGAAGCTAGGAGCTAGGAGCTATGAAGCAGCCTACAACCTTCAGCAAACTGTACATTCTTTGCCCGCTGGATCGGTGGTTTCAACTGTGGCGTTAGTGGCAAGGCGAATGTCGGAAGGGCAGGACGTTCAGAGGTGAGTGTGCATCAGTCTATCAAACACTGTTTGCTATCCGACAAGAGTGGAGCTCTAGATTGAAGCCGGAAGCCGTAAACTTGGTTGCTCATGCCACATTTGGTTGAAGCCCTAGCCAAAACTGCATGGTAGATTCCCTCACATGTGGGGCATGTTTGGTTGCTGGATCATTTGCCTACGACAAGATGCCTGCATGTTGTCTGAATTCTTTTTGTTTTTGCCTGGCCAGGCAGCTAGAAGGATGGTTGTTTTGTTTGGTTCAAACATTGCCTAGAAAGTGTGACTATGGCCCCTTAGGGTGCGTTTGGTTCCCTTCTCTGTTTTTCCTGGCCTGCATCTCCCCTCTGGCTCCCTCTAACCAGGCTTTGAGCATATAGAGTATCGTTGTTTGGTTGCCGGGACATCCAGAGCCGGCTAGAGAGAGCCGGCGTTTGGTTGCCTGTGAGATAAGTCGCATGAGATACAAAATTATAATTATAATTTTTATTTTGTGTAAATACAGTTTTAAAGGACTTATTTTATCTAATCATGTCTTAATTATCCATAAAATACATTAATATCATTTGATATTTACAAATTATACACTAGTACATTATTAGTGGGAGAAACAAATGCATCATCGGAGAGCTGGCTCCTAGGAAACGTAAGATTCCAGCGTTTCTCCGGATGCGCAGGTGGCGGGGGGGAAAATGCATCCGGCCGGCGCTGGCTCGGTGGCAAGGCGGGCAACCAAACACGGCTCGCCCCATGGACTGGCTGGACCAAAAACAACGACCAAACGCGCCCTTAGTTGATTAATAGATAGTCATATTAGTTGCTTGGCGGGAGAAGGAGCTGCCTGGTGGGGGCTGCTGTCCGGTGTAACACCCGTGTTTTTTTGCATCATTTTAAAATTCACTAAAAATTTGAACTTTTCGAATTACAACTAAAACATGATTTATTTTCCGCCAAACCGAAACCCTCAAGTTTTTCGAAAAACCCCGCATTCAACTCTCACCATATAGAAAATAGGAAATTTTGTTTGTTGCCCGTTGAGCTTCATGGTCGTAAAAGGATGCAAGGTAAGTTCTAGATTTAAATTATGGAAGTAATTGCATGAGTAATGAGTTACAAGTTTTCTCTCTGGGAATAAATACCGAAACCGTGTGTACCAAATATATATTAAATATTTTATGAGCACAATAAATAATTATTCTCGACAATAAAAATCACGAGAATATAAGTGTGCTTGTATAAATATTTATAATATATACAATACCCAAGAAATGATAGAATTCGGGAAAAAACATGTGTGCATATATAATTATAATATATTTACACAAGTACATTTAGATAGATATTTTTATGGATGAAACCATGAGAATATATGAGTGCTTGTGTGAATATTTACAATATAGATGCACACATAAAATAATGAGGGAAAAACAATAAAGCAAAGGGAAGAAAAGAAAGGAGAAAACAAAGAAAAGGAAGGGAATTAGGAAACAAGCTCTCGGGCTCATTCACCTCCTCTTCCCTCTTTCCAGCCCGGCCCCCAATCTGGCTCATCCTCCTCTTTCCTTCTCTCCCCACCCGAACGGGCCGGCCCAGCTTCTACCCTTCCCTCATTCCCGCGCGCAAGCAAAGCCAGCCCAACAACCGGGATGAGCGAGCCCAACTCGCGAGCCCAACCAAGAAAACGAGCCCACTTTGCATCCCTCCCTCCCTTCTCTCACCGACGCATGGGTCCCACCGTCGTCGTCTTCCTCCGGGGGACACAACACGCCCGCGCGACACCGCGACCCCACCTCACCATGAGCGTGGGCGGGCACACAGGCGAACCGCCGACCTCCGGCGATGCCTCTCGCCGGAGTACAAGCGCATCTGAGGGCGAAGCTTCAACGCCGCACAGCGCGAGTGGCGCCCATGCCAGCGCGACCCTGGCCGCCTCGACATGACCAGCTGGCAAGCTCGCTCGTCAGGACGCGGGATCCGGCCATGGCCGCGAGACAAACCAAACGTGCGAGCTATTGACGAAGACGGACTCACATTCCTTCGAATTACACTCCACGTCTCACACATAGGGTGGTGTAGAGAGTGCCAAGACACTCGGTGGGAGTGAGAGAGTGCAAGGTAGGGAGGAAGAGAGGAGTAGCGACCCCGGCGGTCTTTCGACCGTCGGAGTGCCGGATCTGTCGGCTCCCGCCTCCCTAACTTGTACCTCTACGGGTAACCTTCGGCTTGGTGGAAGTTATTTGTGTCTTACTTTCAGTATCATTCTTAAGTTCCATGCTATCATTTATTATATCGAGAATTATGGGATCGTTGTTTGCCCCTGTGGTAAATGCTCTAGTAGAGGGCCCCTGATAGAGACGGGATCCCCTGATCGACGCTTAGAGTAGTGACAAGTAACGTAGACGTGGTGTCTAAGTTATGAATCACCCTCGTTTGCTCCGCAATCCACGGTAGTGAGGTAGGGGATAGGTGGTGACAGCCCTATTAAGCCCATCGTACTCCTCCACGTCCGGTTGCGTAGTAGAGCAAGAGGCCGCATCGCTTGGCGGACCAAGTGCACTCGGATGCCTGAAGTAATACTCGATTAATAGACGAGTAGCCTGACTTAGTCTAAGTGTTGAAAGAACACATCACTCCTAGGATCACCTCCTATGCTTGACCCTTGATAACTAGAAGAACAGACTTAGCACCCGTTCCTTGTGGAAATTCGATACCTGGAATACTTCTAGGTGAAGTGCTACAACGGTACTTTCCGTGCGCTTACGGACTTTGCTGCTTACGCTAAGAAATACCAACAGCGGAAAGGGCGCCCATGCCGTAGCGACCACGGCCGCCTCGACATGACCAGGCGGCAAGCTCGCTGCGTCGGGACGCGGGATCCGGCCATGGCGCGAGACAAACCAAACGTGCGAGCTATTGGCGAAGACGGACTCACGGTGTCCCGGATGACCGCCCGGAGGTGTCGCGTCACCATTCATTCCTCAACAACGACGCCGCGAGCCGCCGTGCCGCCATGGTGGGCAGCAGCCGCTGCTGTGGATGACAAGACTCGACGATGGCAAGCTCGACAGAGAGCACAGACGAGCATCGCGGGATACAGCAGCGGCACCGCCGGGCGCCCGGCCGGTGGTCGCCGCGACCCGAAGCGGTTGGAAAAGATCTCGGCGGGAGAAAAATCTCGCCCGGCAAACACTCTGTGGCGGCGCCTATAAATAGGCCCCTCGGGTGCTCGAATCGACTCGCCTCCGCCTCGACGAGCTCCGCCTGTGTCTAGAACACGTGGTGCTCACCGTGGTTTCCCCTCTCCCTTTCCCCCCGGTTTGGAATCCGAATTTCCCCAAGTCGGAAATCCACCACCGCCGGGAGAAGGAGTCCGCGCTCCGCCCGCCGCAAGGTCGTCGCCGTTCGATTGGTCGCGTGGTACGCATCATCCACCCCTCCTCTTTCGATTTCCTAACTAGTGTTCCCTATCCTTCACCGTAACGCCGGGCAAGCGCCCGCCGACGTCGAGCCGCCGGATCGCGCCGCCGTCATGGATACAGGTCGCCGGAGCCCCCCCCCGTGACCCCAACAAGACCAGAGGGACGAAGGGGCTCCGAGGCACCCCCCGCGGCGAGCAACGGGGCAACGCCGAGCAGCTCCGGCAAGGGTTCTGGTGGAGCGCCACCGCGTTTGCATTCTGACGGGACGAGGACCTCCCTGAGCAACGCCGTTCGCTCCACCGTTTGAGCACAATAGCGGCGTTCGGGCGCCGGCCAATGGAAGGCCGCCACGTCGCCCTTCCGTTCTACTCCGTCCCCACGCCGTCCCGTGCCACCGAGGCACCGTGTAATACACGTGGCACCCACGCGTATGGGGAGATTCCCGTGTACACAAGTGCAATTGCTACAAACTACTCCGAGCAAGTGTACACGAGAAAGTTAGAAATCATATTTCCGTGTCGAAAAATTCCCAAAAAATTTGTAAATTCATTATTTGATTTATAGAATTTTATCATGTAATTAGTTCCAATTTTATTACATGATAAAATTATATTATAATATTACCCTAATGATTCAATTAGGGATTAAAATTATAAAATTCATATCTCATGCATACTAACTCCGTTTCGCGTGAAACGACTTCCATAATTCATCTAAAAATCTAGCTCTATGCATCTAACCTATTGCCACCATAATGTTCTATGCTTGTTTTGGATGCTCTAGTTCAAGCTAGGTTATCAACGTATGCGCCCGTAGTTACGCATCGACCCGATTAGGAGCTTCCGTCCGGCACGCTAGGAGACGTTCGACGCCGTGCCGATTCGTAAGAAGAACCTCCCAGTCAAGTCCTTACCCCTTTAACCTGACCTAACTCCTATAATAATTAATAAGATGTTAAGATAAGTGTAACCAGGGCAAGCCGTGCGGGAGTACTCATGGGCTATGTGCGTGGGGCTTCGCTAGGCTTTGTCGTTAATATAACGTAAGTAATAATGTGAACCTTCCCAACAAAAAGGTGAGTGGTGATAGTCTACATGGAGGTGGACTAATCACAATCGGGGATGAATCCCGCGGAGAGATACTCGCCTCCCTAAGGACCGGTTCATAGACCTTCTACCTGGTGCAATTATACGTACAGCCACACGCCGGGATGGGGCGGCTTGATTCCACACCCCGTTGGGTTGAGGTATAGTTTCGATCCAAGGTGGCCGGAGTAGGCAAACGACCTATTGGGAGCAGACATGGGGAGAGTGGCCCCATGGTCCGGTTGGTGTGGATGCTGAGTGATCTTCCACGTAAGATGTTTGGGCGCAGTGGCGCAGTGCTAGGTGCACATATTTATGATTAATGATTGGATGTGTTGCGTGACAGTATAGGTTGGGTAATAAGGTATTACCTGTAAAGCCGTGGGTGATTTGGTATCACCATATTGTCTAGGATGATGCGTCATCCTTCCAACCCCTGAGAAGTCGTGGTGAGGATTATACCAATATACCTAGGAGGCATCCAAGCGGGTACGAAATCTCGTTAGGCCTGTCTGAGCCAATGACGTCTGGTGTAAGACTGCGCCTATCGTGTGGGGAAATTGTACAACCTCTGCAGAGTTATTTAAATCTATTCAAATAGCCACGTCCTTGGAATGGACAAGTGCTAGGCCTGAACATCTATGATTAGATATACACTTTGATGATGACTAACCTGTGATGCCATGACAGTGATGACATGCGATAACCCGGGAACTAGCGAGAGCAGTTTTAGAGACTCTGCTAGGGCCCAAACCCCTAATAATTACAACCCCCTGGTTGGGACTTGCTGAGTACGTTTGTACTCACCCCTCTATTTTTACAGATATCGGCACATGTGAAGGTAAGAGCGACGACAAGGTAGAGGACAGCGTATCGTAGGAGTTTGACAGGCGTTTGAAGACATTGAAGCCCGATTTCATCCATGCACAAGTGCGCCTGTGGAGTACGGGCAAAGGTCATAGTTAATCCACCGCTTCTCGGTTGGCCAACTCGATATTGTAACCCGACTTGGTGACCCTTCGTCGCCACTTTGAAGCCCCTTTCCATCCTATATTTCTATAGCTCGGTTTACTATTGATTACTGTTTACCATCATCTGTTACTAATAGACGTGTTTGTGGCGTGATCCTGGTGTAAACACGTGTGATTAACGACCCATTAAAAGTGGGGCGTGACAGAATGGTATCAGAGCCGAACTTGTCTATAGGATGAAATTTGGGTTAACAGAATTTTAACTCCACATAAGGATAACTACTTTTAAAGCTTGTTGCCGAGAGTACGCCTTACTACAATAGTTCGTATGTTGCGGAATCGAGGACAACATCGAAACTCTTGCAACAATGGACTAGTAAGGATGATCTCAATCGATCGCCTGAACAGAGGAGAGTTTCCACAACTTCTCTCGAAAATGCTACTACGCTGGATACCTTGGCCGTCCTCGATATTTGGGTCGAGAGTTTCCTCAAAGATCAAGTATCGAAGTACTTAATGAACTTGTACGCTTCCCAAAGCTCCCAACAGAAGGATGAAAGTTCTAGCCAGCCAGACAACCGGAAATCCCAAAGTCGTCCGAGTACCTAAGTGGGTGCTGATGTAATGTACAAGTCTAGCATTAGAATAGGGCGTGGTCCCGGCAACGAAATAAGTTTGAGTAGTAAAATCCTTTTGCAAGCTTGTTGTGCAAGCGATGTCTTAGCATTAGTTGTTAAGCGTTCGCTAGCCATAACAGATGCCTAGGCTTCAATGCCTTTAGTAGGTGCAAAGTTGCGCAATAATCATCATGGTAGTCACTATGTGTGATGCGACCTTGTATCATCTATGTAACTGACCTGTGATGTGTACTATTGACGCGCTTGATTGTTTAGTATAATGTATTGTTCCTTTTTCAATCCTACGGAAAACTTCTCATTTATTATTACTTTACGGTAATGAATGGAAGAAAATTCCAATAGGATCTGTGAGCGTACTGAAAATCCCTCAAGTCACGAGTAATAAGACAAGTTTCCCTACAAACTTAGTTCGCCGTGACTAACTTTTCATACGTGTCACACCCGGTAAGTTTGTGTTGCTTCCCAACACCCGTGTTACTAGGATACCCCAAAATCTATCCCAACCTGAAATGCTTGCTTTCCTCTAATCCTTAGTTAGGTAGACCCTTATCGTACCTTGTGCTTTTCCCTCCCACTCCCTTTCCAGTCCCAAATAGAATAGGAGCTAACCTGCAGGAACATGACGACAACAAGTGGACTCCACGACTGTAGCCGTTGAACCACACTAGTGTTCTTCCCTACAGCCGTCACACGTCGTCGCCTCAGTGTTACTGTGACCGACGACCGTGCAACATTGCCGACATGCTGTCACCACACATGCCGAAAGCTGCTGATACTGCTGACCCCGAACCACGACCGACGAAGCCGTTCAAGACACAGTGCAACAGATCAAGTGGCAACCAATGCCAGAATACAAGCCAGAGCCGAAGATTGGAACCGCAAGCTGAAGATGGACAGAAGACCACCGAGATTTAAGACAGTCATCAAGCCCATAGAAGATATTTATGCCCGGAAGCAAACAGATGCCCCAGAAGAATACAGAAATGCCAGTAAGCAGTATGCCGACACTAGAGAAGACACACAGTTTCCACTATAGGGAATCCACCGGCCAATACCACACAGTCCCCAAGACCACTCCACTATAGCAAGGTCAACGAACACAGAAGACCCACTCCCATTCATTCCACCACACACCACACACCATAGCCAGAATGCCAATCGACCAAGCTTTCCCCCAGAAGCCATCACCCTCTACCCGCTATAAAAGAGCACCATCATCGCTCTCACCACCATCCCACTCCAACCATTCCATTGCTAACCTTTCACCAGCTTCCTCCTCTACCATCACACTCCTTGCCATCCACTCACCAAGAGCCACCACCAAACCTCACCAAATGGCCGGCACTTGGGTTAGCAGCCAGTGCATCAACACCCCTGGATTTCCCCAACTTCTCTACCACACCGCACAGAACCTTGGCATCCGAGAACTCCCGGAGTACGAAGGAAGCGAGTACGAAGAGCGCGGCACTCATCGCTGCGAAGTCACCGTCTACATCAGCAAGACTCAAGATTACCCCGCCCTCTCAAAAGACTGGAGCGTGACCACCATTGGTTTTCGCTTCCCCGACACCTACCAAGGCAAGCCGCACGCAAGGCACTACATCGCCTCTGCCAGATCTACAAGGAGCCCATCGCCCGCACCCCCATGAGGCACCTGCCACCAGAAGGGAAGAATCACCCTGCCTGGATTGCTCGCTTGGAAAGCGTGCAAGGTCCACAAGGCAGCCCCGTCATCAAGCACCTGCTATCCTACCTGCTCGCTCTCGATGAGCAGTACGACCGCCAAGACACCGCCCTGAGAAGCCTGATCCGTCGAGCCGAGCGAGCCGAAAGTTACAGTCAGCGACTCCTCGCGGAACATGCCCACGCAAAAGAGCAAGCCGCCACGGCATCACGCCGAGAGGTTACGCTTGCCGAGACTATGAAGGTCATCCAGGAGCGGCACGTCCGAGAACTGAGGGACGCCCACATCGCCATCCAGTCAAGACGCAGAAGACACGCCATGGCCTGGCCCGAACCTGCAACCACAGAAGGGATGTTCGTCAATCCCTTCACCAGACGGAGAACGGACTCTATCGGGCCACCATCACCGGCAGAAGACCGGCAGGGAAGGACCGCCCGCCACTCGGTCAAGCACCACCAAGAGAAGAAGCCCCCAGCGTGGAACCGAGTACCGGACCCGCAGAAGCCGAAGCAGAAGCCACCATGACCGATGCGGTAGAACTAGCGCTCCCAAGGGAGGTGTAACCGTAGAGTAGCATTTCCTTTTCGCTCTACTATTGTAACCCCCTGGAGTAATCGAGATCCATGTGCTTGATCCACAATCTATATGCGAGAGTCGACAAAGAAAAATTGACGGGTGCCTCAACATAAAAAGCCACAGAGCAAATAATTTAAGAAGAAAATTTTTTAAGTGGGGGTAGTGCTATAGGCAAAAGAAGAAAAGAAAACACAAACGGACGAAAAATAAGAAAAAAAACGAATGGGCTAAAAGAAATTTTGGAAGAAGACGTAACAAGAAGAAACCGAGAAATATGGAAATGGGCTAAGATGATAAAATAAAGAGCAACAAAACACTTAGGGTCCCAAACGAGAAGTGGAATCCCAAGTACCCGATGACTATATCCTAGAAGAATCCGGATAGTGAAATACACCGTAGAAGACCGCGAAGGAACAAGCAAGAAGACAGACACTAGGAAACCCTGTGAGACACCCGTAAAGACCAAGGACACGAGAGGAATCAATCCTCTAAGTGGGGTAGCCGTCAGAGAAGACCCAAAGACTACAAAGACAGAGGCAAGATCAAGAAGACGGGGCAAAAGCAAAGAAGATCGTCAAACAAAGAAGAGGCATGCCCTCTACATGATCGTCTGCCCTATTAATAGAGTAGCCCGATAATAATAGAGGTTCGACAAGGACAAAGATCATGTAAGCAATGGAAAGTTTCCCTCTCTCTCTATCCCTATCCCTTAGGCCTCAAATTAGGACCTTCACTCTGTAGACAAGGAATCTCAGGGACGAGATTCATCTAAGTGGGGTAGATTTGTAACACCCGTGTTTTTGCATCATTTTAAAATTCACTAAAAATTTAAACTTTTCGAATTACAACTAAAACATGATTTATTTTCCGCCAAACCGAAACCCCTCAAGTTTTGAAAACCCCGTGATTCAACTCTCACCATATAGAAAATAGGAAATTTTGTTTGTTGCCTGTTGAGCTTTATGGTCGCAAAGGATGCAAGGTAAGTTCTAGATTTAAATTATGGAAGTAATTGCATGAGTAATGAGTTACAAGTTTTCTCCGGGAATAAATACGAAACCCGTGTGTACCATATATATATTAAATATTTTATGAGCACAATAAATAATTATTCTCGACAATAAAAATCACGAGAATATAAGTGTGCTTGTATAAATATTTATAATATATACAATACCCATGAAATGATAGAATTGAAAAACATGTGTGCATATATAATTATAATATATTTACACAAGTACATTTAGATAGATATTTTTATGGATGAAACCATGAGAATATATGAGTGCTTGTGTGAATATTTACAATATAGATGCACACATACAATAATGAGGGAAAAGAATAAAGAAAAGGGAAGAAAAGAAAGGAGAAAACAAAGAAAAGGAAGGGAATTAGGAAACAAGCTCTCGGGCTCATTCACCTCCTCTTCCCTCTTTCCAGCCCGGCCCAACCGGCTCATCCTCCTCTTTCCTTCTCTCCCACCCGAACGGGCCGCCCAGGCCTCTACCCTTCCCTCATTCCCCGCGCAGCAAGCCCCAACAACCGGGATGAGCGAGCCCAACTCGCGAGCCCAACCAAGAAAACGAGCCCACCGGCCGCATCCCTCCCTCCCTTCTCTCACCGACGCATGGGTCCCACCGTCGTCAACTTCCTCCGGCCGGGACACAACATGCCACGCGACACCGCGACCCCACCTCACCATGAGCGTGGACGGGCACACAGCGAACCGCCCGACCTCCGACAGTGCCTCTCGCCGGAGTACAAGCGCATGTGGGCGAAGCTTCAACGCCAAGACAATAGTGTTGGCGCCACTATCATACAAATTATACCGCCAACTTAGTCACATGACATAACAAATGAATGTACTTTTGCCACATGAACCTTTGCTATTAATCTAGTTCCACTTGTATTCAAGAAAATATGTTTTGCGATATAAACGTGGAAACAAAAAGTACGCCAAAAAAGAGAGAAAGCGCACATCGAATCCGCGCTTTGGACAAAGGGAATGCCACCAAAGCCAAAACCAACGCGAACCGTGCCAAAGCACCCCGAGGATCGATGCAACCTACAATGGGCCACAAGCCCACCTGCAAAGGCACGGCGCGAGGCGGCCAAACCCGCCGCCGAACGCCCGCACACGCTGGGCCGCCGCCGCGACACCGGCCCCGATCCCGCCCGGCGCTTTTGCCTTGACCCATGTCCGAGGAGAGAAGGCGGTGCATGAAAGTGCTTTTCGATGCGCCAAGAATTCCCGCCACAACTCCTCGGAAGACAAGGTTGCATGCTATGAAGATATGGTTCCCGCCAAGAATGCTTGGTTGCATGTGAGGGGAATCAAATTGGCGCCAAGACATGTGCACTTGCATGGCTAGGAAGGCTTGCATGAAGGTATTTTTGGGATGGCGCCAAGGAGGAGGCGGTTGCATGCCTAGGAGTTTGAATTTCAAGATAGAAACATGGAGAGCCCTCCATTCTCTCCCTCCTTTCCCTATATAAAGAGGCCATTGCCTCCTTTGTAACACACCTAATTCACACTCATTCACTTCACATTCAATAAAGGAATCCCACATTCCTTCACCATGTGATCCACCATTCGCCCCACATTTCTTTGGGAATTACACTCCACGCCTCACACATAGGGTGGTGTAGAGAGTGCCAAGACACTCAGGGGGAGTGAGAGAGAGTGCAAGGTAGGAGGAAGAGAGGAGTAGCGACCCCCGCGGTCTTTTCGACCGTCTGAGTGCCTGATCCGTCGGCTCCCCGCCTCCCTAACTTGTACCTCTACGGGGTAACCTTCGGCTTGGTGGAAGTTATTTGTGTCTTACTTTCGCAAAGATCATTCTTAAGTTCCATGCTATCATTTATTATATCGAGAATTATGGGATCGTTGTTTGCCCCCTCGTGGTAAATGCTCTAGTAGAGGGCCCCCCGATAGAGACGGATCCCCCTCGACGACGCTAGAGTAGTGACAAGTAACGTAGACGTGGTGTCTAAGTTATGAATCACCCTCGTTTGTCTCCGCAATCCACGGTAGTGAGGTAGGGGATAGGTGGTGACAGCCCTATTCGCCCATCGTGCTCCTCCACGTCCGTTGGCGTAGTAGAGCAAGAGGCCGCATCGCTTGGCGCACCAAGTGCACCCGGATGCCCGAAGTAATACTCGATTAATAGACGTAGTAGCCCGACTTAGTCTAAGTGTTGAAAGAACACATCACTCCTAGGATCACCTCCTATGCTTGACCCTTGATAACTAGAAGAACGTACTTAGCACCCGCTCCTTGTGGAAATTGATACCGAATACTTCTAGGTGAAGTGCTACAACGGTACTTTCCGCGGCGCCACGGACTTTGCCGCTTACGCTAAGAAATACCAACAAATGAAGTGGCGCCCATGCCACAGACCCCCGGCCGCCTCGACATGACCACCGGGCAAGCTCGCGTCGGACGCTGGATCCGCCATGGCCGCGAGACAAACCAAACGTGCGAGCTATTGACGAAGACGGACTCCACGGTGTCCCGTGATGACCGCCCCAGGTGTCGCGTCACCATTCATTCCTCAACAACGACGCCGCGAGCCGCCCGTGCGCCATGGTGGGCAGCGGCGCCGCCGTGGATGACAAGACTTCGACGATGGCAAGCTCGACAGAGCACGTGACGAGCACGCGGGATACAGCGGCAATCCCGCTGGACGCCAGCCGGTGGTCGACGCACCCAGAAGGCGGTTGAAAAGATCTCGGCCGGGAGAAAAATCTCGCCGGCAAACACTGCGGGTCGCGCGCCTATAAATAGGCCCCCCGGTGCTCGAATCGACTCGCCTCCGCCTCGACGAGCTCCGCCCTTTGTGTCTAGAACACGTGGTGCTCACCGTGGTTTCCCCTCTCCCTTTCCCCCGGTTTGGAATCCGAATTTCCCCCCAAGTCGGAAATCCACCACCGCCGAGAAGGAGTCCGCGCTCCGCCCGCCGCAAAGGTCGTCGCCCGTTCGATTGGTCGCGTGGCACGCATCATCCACCCCTCTCTTTCGATTTCCCTAACTAGTGTTCCCTATCCTTCACCGTAACGCGCCGGCAAAGCGCCCCGCCCGACGTCGAGCCGCCGGATCTTTGCCGCGCTCAATGGATACAAAGTCGCCGGAGCCCCTCAGACCCCAACAAGACCCGGAGGGACGGAGGGGCTCGAGGCACCCCCCCGCCGAGCAACGGGGCAACGCCGAAAGCAGCTCCGGCAAGGGTTCAGTGGAGCGCCACCGCGTTTGCATTCGGCGGGACGAGGACCTCCCCGAAAGCAACGCCGCCGCTTCCACCGCCGAGCACGCAGAATCGGCGTTCGGGCACCGGCCAATGGAAGGCCGCCACGCCGCCCTTCCGCTCTACTCCGTCCCCCACGCCGTCCCGTGCCACCGAGGCAGGCACTGTAATACACGGGCACCCACGCGTATGGGGAGATTCCTGTGTACACAAGTGCAATTGCTACGCCTACCGACAAGTGTACACGTAAAGTTAGAAATCATATTTCCCGTGTCGAAAAATTCCAAAAAATTTGTAAATTCATTATTTGATTTATAGAATTTTATCATGTAATTAGTTCCAATTTTATTACATGATAAAATTATATTATAATATTACCCTAATGATTCAATTAGGGATTAAAATTATAAAATTCATATCTCATGCATACTAACTCCGTTTCGCGTGAAACGACTTCCATAATTCATCTAAAATCTAGCTCTATGCATCTAACCTATTGCCACCATAATGTTCTATGCTTGTTTTGGATGCTCTAGTTCAAGCTAGGTTATCAACGTATGCGCCGTAGTTCTCGCATCGACCCGATTAGAGCTTCCGTCCGGCACGCTAGGAGACGTTCGACGCCGTGCCGATTCGTAAGAACCTCCCAGTCAAGTCCTTACCCCTTAACCTGACCTAACTCCTATAATAATTAATAAGATGTTAAGATAAGTGTAACCGTGGCAAGCCGTAAGGGAGTACTCATGGGCTATGTGCGTGGGGGCTTCGCTAGGCTTTGTCGTTAATATAACGTAAGTAATAATGTGAACCTTCCCAACAAAAGGTGAGTGGTGATAGTCTACATGGAGGTGGACTAATCACAATCGGGGATGAATCCCGCGGAGAGATACTCGCCCTCCCTAAGGACCGGTTCATAGACCTTCTACCCGGTGCAATTATACGTACATGCCCACACGCGGGATGGGGCGCTTGATTCCACACCCCGTTGGGTTGAGGTATAGTTTCGATCCAAGGTGGCCGGAGTAGGCAAACGACCTATTGGGAGCGCACATGGGGAGAGTGGCCCCATGGTCCGGTTGGTGTGGATGCCGAAAGTGATCTTCCACGTAAGATGTTTGGGCGCAGTGGGCGGCAAAGGCTAGGTGCACATATTTATGATTAATGATTGGATGTGTTATGCGTGACAAGATAGGTTGGGTAATAAGGTATTACCTCAGTAAAGCCGTGGGTGATTTGGTATCACCATATTGTCTAGGATGATGCGTCATCCTTCCAACCCCGAGAAGTCGTGGGTGAGGATTATACCAATATACCTAGGAGGCATCCAAGCGGGTACGAAATCTCGTTAGGCCTGCTCGAGCCAATGACGCCTCGGTGTAAGACTCGCGCCTATCGTGTGGGGGAAATTGTACAACCTCTGCAGAGTTATTTAAATCTATTCAAATAGCCACGTCCTTGAATGGACAAGTGCTAGGCCTGAACATCTATGATTAGATATACACTTTGATGATGACTAACCTTTGTGATGCCATGACGTTGATGACATGCGATAACCCGAACTAGCGAGAGCAGTTTTTAGAGACTCTGCTAGGGGCCAAACCCCTAATAATTACAACCCCCTCGTTGGGACTTGCTGAGTACGTTTGTACTCACCCCTCTATTTTTACGGATATCGGCACATGTGAAGGTAAGATCGACGACAAGGTAGAGGACAGCGTATCGTAGGAGTTTGAGAGGCGCTTGCTTAGAGAAAGACGTTGAAGCCCGTGATTTCATCCATGCACAAGTCTCACTTTTGTGGAGTACGGGCGTTGTCATAGTTAATCCACCGCTTCTCGGTTGGCCAACTCGATATTGTAACCCCGACTTGGTGACCCTTCGTCGCCACCGTAAGCCCCTTTCCATCCTATATTTCTATAGCTCGGTTTACTATTGATTCGTTTACCATCATCTGTTACTAATAGACGTGTTTGTGGCGTGATCCCCGCGCAAACACGCGTGATTAACGACCCATTAAAAGTGGGGCGTGACACCAGACACCAACCAAACAAGGCAGGGTGTAGGTACCAACCAGTCCAATCAAAATTGATCTATGGTTCATCCAAACATGTCGCGCCAGGCCTTCAAACCGCAAGCGCCGAAAACAAAAAGTACCTGGATGGTTAGTTGCCTGGCTCTTTTTTTTTGAACTAAATAGGCTCTTAGTTGCCTAGCTAGTTTTAACGTCGGTTTAATTCACAAAAAAGTGAACCTTAAAAGTGTTACAAAGATTCCGACACATCGAATCTCAAAACGTATGTATGGAGCATTAAATGTAGGTAAACAAAAAACTAATTACATAGTTTAGCTGAAAAGTGTGAGACGAATCATTTGAGCCTAGTTAGTCCATGGTGAAATAATAATTATCAAATATAATGAAAACTGCTACAACAGCTTAACCTATAATATTTCACCAACTAAACACCATGTAACTACGCACTTTCCAGAAAAAAAAAAAAACAATTGTCACATGGCACGATGGCAAAAGAAAACTTCAACCATACACCGCCAGGTCCTTTTACCACTCAAGGCATGGAGTCATGCTACCAACCAAACGCTAGGTGATCTGCTAGCCATACAATTTTACAATCGTGTATAGGCAGTGCCTAGGCAGATCTTGACCACAAGCAACTCGTCCAGGGCCCGAACCAAACATACCCTTGGTTCATGAGTAATCACCGTTAGTAATCATAGGATCTTGGTGGCTTCATCTATCTCGTTTACACATTTTTTTGACTAAAAAAAACATGCCGCGGGCTGTGGCAGCCCTATCTTTTACTAGACGTCGTTGTACTTCATCAACTCCGTTCCTTTGGGCTTTTGAGGAGCGGGAGAAGGAAGCCCGTATCAATGAAGAGGAGGAACGTGAGTACATAAACTCATATATAGTGGAAGTTGCCACCGAAAAACAATTTCATCTCAAGGGAAAATGCATTGCAAACCATCCCTGTTCCTTAACCATCTTAGGTACCGTCCAGGATTTCATCGCCTCGATTTTTCTGGGGTCAGTAGCTACAGCTACACCATCTGTATCAATTCTTTTTCCCGGATACTCAATTTTCTGTAGCCCGAATTCTTTTTTTTTTTTTTTTTTGACAAAGACGTCGTTGGACTTTTTATATGGCTGCCGTGCAATGAACGAGAATTGTTAACGAGAGCGATAGATGCTTGGATGATGCACAACGGTCGCAGAAAACTGCTAAAGCCTGGACAAATTCGTTTTTATTTCCAGTTTGGACTTTGTAATAACGAATAATAATATTTTGTTCTAAAAGTCGGAGCAGAACGAAAGCCAGAAACCAGAAAGAGATTGTGTTTCCAGTGACATGCATATCCATATTATCCATGCCGTTCTTTCGTATACCATGACTTCATGAGCATATAAATGGCCGGCCGGTTAATTACACGAGTTGTCTCGAAGGATCATAGGAGCCAGTCAAATATACATGTGCCGGCATATATCGCGTTTCAAAGTGATTGCCACATTTGACGTGTTGTACTTGTTGTCGCTAACATTTCCCCACTTGTGATGACTGGATTCTTCAGATGAAAACTCCTTCCGTTTTTTTCTCTCCTCGTCTTCAACGTTGATGAACAATCATTAGTATGGTTTCACTGCTACCCAATCAGTTTTTACTCAGTCATAACAGATTTGCAGAAGTAATAAAACCGCCCCTAGAAATCAGTTTCTATGGTAGATGAGCGTAAAAAAACCCCTAGAAATCAGTTTCTAGAGATGGGCACATTTCCGACCACCTCTCAAAATTGATTTCTAGAGCCAATAGATAAGATGGCTTGTCTCTAAAAAATATTTTCTACAAATTAGGTTGACAAAAAAATTCCTAAAATTGTAAATAGGCCAAAAAATAATCCTAAAATTGTAAGTCACAATTCATAAAATTTCCTAAAATTGTAAATCGGCCAAAAAAATAATCCTAGAAGAAGCCCACCATTTTTTTACAAGAAAGAAGCCCACCATTGAAGTCACGTAATGAATTTGCACCTGTAATTTTATTTGAACTCTCTTTATATCAATGAAAAAAAGATTAGGTGGGGGTTTTCCCCACTGAATCCTTCAAAAAAAAAGTCACGTAATGAATATATATGTACCGCAGGTACCCAAGTCAGCATAATATGACTCCATAGAAGATCAGCCTCCTGCCCAATTCTGACCATTGAATCCGATATCACTTATTAGTTGATGGTAGTGTAAAGGAACTGGAAGCATAGTTGGGATCAGAGCAGAGAATTCAGGGTAAACTTCAAGAGTTTAGGTTATACATCATCGATACCTATAGTCGACATGGCTCATTAAGCAGCACTGCACTCCAAAACAAACACGAAACGTCTTCTCTCCTGTGTTGGGTTACTTGGGATTCTTGCTAGGCTCATTTCGTGGCCACATTGACCCACTCCAACCCAAAGACCAGTGTGTCATCGATCGTATCCTCCTGTCCTCAAACTTCTCCACATCAATAGCCAACTTTTTTTTTTTTTTTCACCCTGCCTCGCCACCTCTAATCTCTTCAGCTCTTGTTTCAACATCAATGCAGCTAACATAAGACTGGATACACCAAATAGAAATAGCTCACCCTTTAACATTCTGCAGGTTGTTGTTCACATTGACACGCTAAAACAGAACAGGTCCATATACATCTCTAATTCCAACGCATTCATTGCGTCAGTATGGGGTGCAGCATCTTGCTGCAGTCCACATTGTATATATAAGGTTTGAACTGAAACTATGAAATGGATTGTATATATAAGGTTTGAACTGAAACTATGAAATGGATGAACAGGTGAGAATATAGTATATCCATTCAAAAAAGAATAGAATATCAAACATAATTCATTACGCGTGTCGTCAACGTCAACTCGTCGCAGGTGCTCGATGCCTAGTCACCATGGCTATTACAGTCTAGTGACAGTGCAACAATGCTCCTCTGCTTTTTCTAGTAGAGTATTGTTGTACTGTCACCGGACTCCGTCCCCATATGGTGATTGTCATAAGGTTTCTACTAGAGAGATGTTATCTAGCATAGACATGTTCTCTAAGCACAGGAGCATTGTTACACTCCAGAAGCACCCATATGGTGATTGGTATCTAGCGTATTCTCGCAGAGGAGCATTGTTGGGAGGACTTGGCAAATCCTCTCCTTGCTTGCATGTTGCGCGTATTGACCGCGAAAAATAAAATCATCTCCATTCTTGCATCTTTGCATATTGCCTTTTTGTTCTTTTTGGAAAACTAAATTTGCAAAAATGTTGGAGAACCATATTTTTTTCACTTTGCATATATTTTTATGACTAGACAAATCACAACTTTTGTCAAGATATTTTGCAAAACTGTTGGAGATGCTCTAAGAACGAAAATTGGAAAGGTATTTTCTTCAAGAAAGAAAGATTGGAAAGGTATTACACGTAAGATGCGTGCAGAAAATGGCACGAGCAGCTTGCACTATAATTATATATAATCAATTCGTTCAAACGGATAATCTTGTTTAAGTCAATGATGATCGCGTATGAAATGAAAATTTCTGTTTCTACAACGCTATCTACAGCTTATGCATCTTTTTAGTGTGATCCGCACATCATCATCGAGCAGAAGCCAAACCGGTTAGCTCTTTGTTCGGTCTATGCTTCTCGCGTGTCGACGTGTTCGTGACGTCGTCCTTTTGAGTTCTGACCACACAACACAAGCAATCATCTCAGGCGATTAGGCGTCAATCAAATGCACCATGGCTACAGGCTACAGCAGTAGCCTGAAAACACAAGGAAAAAAGAACAACTTTCTGAGGACGAGTTCAGAACTTGTCCTCTGTACACATGCCACTAGAGGAAAGTCAGTCAAACGAAACACATTGCGAAACCAAAAGAAACTGCGCATATCCATGATTCAGCTTTCAAAGTACAAAAGAGATCATAAGCTCCTCGGTCCAAAACTAATTCAGTACTCGAGTCTTGGTAAATAATATCTTCCGAGATCGAAAACTTTGAGTAGAGGTGAAACTCTGCTGCGATCGGTATCATGCCTAAGGGCTGAGATGTAACACAGTGCTTTCTAAATAGTGTTAGCCTGAGCCTTGTTGAGGATGACACCCTCATACTTGACCTGGAACCACTTCATCGCATCCTCCTTGGTCACTCTGTGCTGGATCCCAACACGAGCCTTGCACCTGCGGGCGCCGGGCAACACGGTATCCAGGGCGCTCAAGGACGGCGTAGAAGTCCATTCCATAGATACCGGTTGAAGGATCATACCTGAGGGCAGACAGGGATGAAGTCAAGATTGACAAACAATACAAGGAACAATACAATGTTACCAGACATCCTTAGTACAGCCTGCAAATTTCCATGAACAACCAATGATATTGAACAAGATAAATTCTTTCTTATTCATGATGAACGTGTGCTATCAACAACAGTTTCAAACACAACATGAAAAGCATATATCAGTATCAAATAATGAATCACCGTTTGACCAGTCACGATGTCGATGTTCAGAATTCAATGTAAATCAAGATCAAACAATATCCAGAAAAAAAGTTGAAAAAGATGGTACGACCATACTGTATTGTTCAACAGCATGAAATGCTGACTGGGCCAGAAATAATATACTTAGTCAAATAAAAAAAAGGATCAGATTTTATCAGTAGTTATCAGATCAAATGCCAAAGACAGTTCCTAGAAAGAAGCTAAAAAAATAAAAGAGTACTTAGGCCTCAGAGAGAAGTGCATCAGTAGACCAGCAGTTGCTAGGCTTCAGATGGTACGGACAATTAATTCAAATCATTGGCCTAACAGAAGAGGAAAAGAATAGAAGTTTCTTCTTGCAAGAATTAATTACACGGTTTAAAATCAGCATTCAGTGTTTGAAAACAACTTAAATCACCAACAAAAAAAAAAGCAAAAGCAAAAGCAAAGTACATACATACAGTGTTTGAAAACAACAACTTAAATCACCAACAAAAAAAAAAAGCAAAAACAAAGTACATACAGTGTTTGAAAACAACTTAAATCACCAACAAAAAAAAAGGCAAAAGCAAAGTAGGCCTCAGATATAAAGTGCATCAGTATACCAGCAATTGCTAGGCTTCAGATGGTACGGACAATTAATTCAGGTCATTGGCCCAACAGAAAGGAAAAAGAATAGGATTTTTCTATTCCAGAAATAAATCAACTCATGGCTTCTTTCCTTAGTCAATGTTAGCCCTAATCCTTTCAGAACGGAAGGGAAAGGAGTATCATCCTTTCTGGTCGTAGTGACTAAGCAAAGCATCCTCCAATCCAATCAAGCCCTTTCGTTTAAGTGTTCGCATTATAAAAATTAAACAAACAATATAACACAAAAATGGGAGCTAGACACTCACTTGTATATTACAGTACAGACTTTGTTGTAAGATCAAATACCAAAAATAATTCCAAAGAAGCTAAAATCAATGAATTTAGGCCTCATAGACAAAGTGCAGCAATAGACCAGCAACTGCTAGCCTTCAGATGGTAATGACAATTAATTCAAGTCATTGGCCCAACAGAAAGAAAAAGAATAGGCATATTCTATTAAAGAAATGAATTATATGGGTTAATAACCAGCAAAAGATTTTATTAAAACCAAAGAAAAGTAATTAATTCAAAGCTTGTTTTGTGAGGCACAAAGACAAGACTTGATTCTTTCAGATTTGAAGGAACAAGAACTAACATCCCTTCAAGTCAGAAGAGATTGGGCCTCATACGGCACCAAGTAAATCAATATGCCTCCTTGCATCCAATCAAATCCTTGGGTTAAGTTTTCATGTTAAAAAAAGTAAACAAATAAACAGTGCAAAAATAAACAATGCATATCCAAGGAGAACATGATTAACATCTTAGTCCAAGAAATGATAGCTACACACTGCTCAATTTAGTATTAATATAGCTCCAAGTTTCAATTAGTAAGAAATAAAACACATTAAGAATCTTACTTGATGCCAAGATCAATGTGCTCCTGGATTCCAAAACCAAAGCACCCTGTCTCACTGAAGTTCCTCCTTAGCAATTCATATTCCTTGACCTTCAGTCCACTCTCCAGAAGCTGCATTGCCTTCTCACCCCTTACAGTAACATAGCAGGCAATCTTCTCATTACGCCTGATACCAAAGGAACGGACAGTGTACCTAGCTGAAGAATAAGAAAACCACAAAATGTTATACAAAATAAGAAACATCTCGGTGCTAGGAAGCAGAGAAGAAAACAGTAATAATAAGAAAGAGCGAATATACCCTTAGAGAACACTGGTGATTGGCCACTGAGTTGCTCCAGAACCTGAAAGCACCGAAGCAAACCATGGACTTACTGATATGTTTAAGGTAAGTTAAAAAGGGATCCATAGAAGCAGTTTACAGCATAATTAGAGTTCAAGATCGTATGATTACGATACCAAGATATAAAATGAGTAGCTACAACCACCAAAAAAAGCATGGTTGAGATCACTTGCATGAGCTGCAATGTACTAGAACAGGCACACTGTAATGTATACATGGCATCTATCTATATTTCAATATTTTTGCAAATTATTATCATCGAACTATGAATTCACATTCTGTTGTCAATGATCGATATCAGAAATGACTCAACAAAGTCATCCACAAGGTCCACAACTGTAAGAGACGTAAGCTGGCAGCTGACTATATAAATTTATTTATTTATATGCATGTGATCCATTAAGGTATTGTTGCGCAATACGGAAAGGAAACTGAATTCAAAATTCTCTCCGCTCAACCCCATTCTTCCGTCATAAAAAACTTTATGCTGATTAAGAATAATCCGAGCCAACCATAATAAACGAATAGCAGAAGCTACATAAGAAGAGTGCATGACATTCTTGCCAAAAAAAATTTGGGACGCGCAAAAAGAGGCACGAACCTTGGCGGCGCGGGTGAGGCGATCCCCACTCTCACCGACGGAGATGTTGAGCACTAGCTTCTGCACCTTCATCTCCCTCATCGGGTTGGACTGCTTCTTCTCCGACGCCTGCGCAGGAAGAGGCACGCACGCACACGGGTTAGCCGGTTATGTCCATACACATACACAGGAAGTTGAGGAGCAGTGAACCGTGATGACGGGAGAGGCCAGAGTCTCACCATTGGTAACGCGGCGCCGGCGGCGGGGCCCTTGTATGCCGGCGGCGGGGAGAGTGAGATGGATGGGCAGCGGCGGGGTGCGGAGCGTGGTGGGTGGCGGCGGGGGGGGACTAATAAAGGGAAACCCTAGAGGCAGGGGAGGGTCTCTGCTTGCCTTTGGGCCTGGGTCATTGATAAACTTATGGGCTTTATGTTGGGCCCTATGAATAACTATTTGGGCTATATTTCCTGGCCCCTCCTCACTGGACGTCTGGACGACGACGACGACACGGGCAAATACATGATTGCGGACTGGCCCAGTATATGGGCCCAGCGGCTACCTACTTAGTCTGGGCCTTTGTGCCAAAGCTGGCCTGAAGGAAATGGCAACATTCGTCATTTCCACGTCGGAGGTACTGTGATGAAACACTTGCATGTCACAAAGGAAATGGCAACATTCGTCATTTCTTGTCCGATAGTCTCACGTGCCGATCGCTGTTTTTACTGTGGCCCAAGCGGCATGGGCATGTATGTTAAAGCAGACAACGTGATGTTCTATAATGTATTTTGTGTTGTTCTATGGTTTATTTGGAGATGTTCACTCAGTATATATTTGACCTTCTAGGGCGTTTTTAAATATTGTTCATGTACTATATAAATGCGATGTTCGATAATGTTTTTAGTGATATTATACGATATATTTCATAATGTTCTATTAGTATACATGTGATGTTGGTAGCATATACATCGATGTTTTTTGCGATATATTTATTTTTGTGATGTTAAATAACATTGTTCTTTTTATTTCAATTCATTTTCATACTACATAGGTTGTTCTATGGTATATTTTGGTCTGGAACGCTATTGTTGTGACGGTGGAATATTCTTTGGACTCAAATGGCCTAATATGTTGTTTTAGCTAATAATATAAATATTTTCACCAGTAGCACGGGCGATCTATAAGGTCTCGCTATTTTTGAGAGTATCCAAGGGTATTTTCACCTAATATGTTATACCTCCAATTTTTGAGAGTAGCGACGCACTGTGCTAATGCAACAAGGGTATCCAAGGGCTGGTTTTGGGAGCTACGTATTATCCTATCATCTTGGAGACCAAGAGAAAAAAAAATAGAATGCTTTGTCAGAGTTGATTTTGTGCAGAAGGGCGATCGAATTTTGATGTGCATCTGTTAACTAAGGGTGAAATCTCTTAAAAAAGGTGAAATCTCTTAAACAAATTTTTTGTAGGAACCTGAATAATCCAAAAAAAAATCATAAGAAAACATCACGTGCAATTCACTTAGGGGCATAATGGAACATTTGCATGAAAACAATACAAATCCTAAAAGCTAGAGCAGAGCTATGTGCCAAATAGTATCATCTACTCTACAAACTCCCCCGGTGGAACTGCTCTATGGCAAAGTTCGTAGAGTAGAGCTAGAAAAAACGAGAGCGAGCAGTACCTAATACCTCCTAAGAGTTTTGTTAGTTTAGATTTTGGTTGGCATGTGTGGCTTATCTCTCCTCCCTCTGGAGTTTATATATATAATAATATAATTAGTGATCAAAATAAAAGGAGGGGGCATGTTTTAAAAAAAAAAAGTCGGAGCACGACACGTGGCAGATAATATCCACGTCCGTTTTCACCGGCCCTGCCGTCTCCCAGTCAAAAAGAGAGTTGGCTTCCCATCCTGAGCTTATCCCATGACAATGAGGCTGCCCGTCAGAATCACACCAGCTTCAACCAATTATGCCTGCTCATATGCATGCCCAACTGAATCATCTAATATATATATACACCATGACCTCCTCGATATAATTTTGTTTTTGGCTCGATCGTTGACCTAATCGATCATTGATACGAATCTACGTCTTGTGAGAGAGAGATGAGAGATGGATGGTTCAGTTGGGCAGCATGAGTGTTTGATTGGAAACATCGTCCTCGTTTGTCAGTACACAATGCAAGTTGCGGCAATACTTTGTACTAATTTTTTTTTTTTGCAATAGTACTTTGTTCTAATGCCAAACGAGTATGTATGATGCTTGCAAATAACTTAATCCTGCCACCTGCTGGAAATGAAATAAAAACAGGTACGGTGTAGGAAAATGATAGCAGCTGGCTGCGGCATCCGTCCGAATAAAGCTATATATGCTGATAATAATTGAAGCAGCGCACGTAGATCAATCTCCATTTTTCAGGGCCGCCAAAAGGGAATAAATATCATCTGTACTTTTGCTTTGGCATCGATCGGCGGCAGGTTCAGTGGTAGCTGTGCGCGTGACCAAATTAGACGCCTGATCAATTCTATAGCACCGATTTGATATCGTCCTCTCGTCGAGCTCGAGAAAAATCACTCGATCCGGGCGGGCCATGTATGTATATATACATGCTGTCGTCACTTCTTTTTACCAACAGTATTTATTAGGTATGTATATAGTTTCTTGAGAGGGACCTTGATCTCATCCTTTCCTCCCCATCTCTATATATCATTGCGCGCATGCTAATGACATAATAATAATCTTATAATTATACAACATGTTGTAAATTGTCAGCCGAATAGACCTACCACCAGTACACACGAAAGACACTAGAAACTTCATCACATTCCAGGTACAGATTTTGTTTTCTACTCTAATTTGGAACAAATTGAAATCTAGAGTGAAACAATATATTGCATATTTGTTTTTGGAATTTTGTGTGTGTGTGTGGAATATGCTACAAAATACAGGCTCCCCTAAACAATGCAAAACCTTATATTAGGAAGACCCTAATTAAGTATTTTTATGTCCCCGAAAGAATTGAAATCTCACCGCCTAAAAGTCAAACAATCCAAAGTGTGACCATTTATGAACGAAAATAATAACTTTGTGTAATAGGCATCAAAAGAGATTAACCAGCTCCAAACTATGTGGAGCCTGCTCTAAGCCCCCCCCCCACACCAAATCTTTTGTATAATTATAGAGGTTAACCTTGATTAGATGGTTGTCATGACCCAGAATTGGGCCAGCCCGGGAAGAGCTAAAAGGGGCTGACGCCGCCCACGCCCACGAGGGGCCGGGGCGTAGCAAAGGGGGGGCCGGCGCCCCGCCGCCCGTCTCCCTCCCTCCCGTCCGAGTCCAACTCCGCCGTCTTCAAGTTAGGATTATCTTAGACTTTTTGGTGTGTAAAAGGAATATTCCAATCTATAAGGAAGGCCCTTATTAGGAAATAAATAAATATTACTTGTAAAAGGTATTCCAATCGTTATAAAGGAAACCTTATAGAGAGATTGCTTAGATTACAAGTCTCACTAGCCGGGCTATATAAGCATGTGTAATCTCTTTGGGGATAAGCAAGCAATAAAAATTAGTATCCATCTATCTCCCGCCCCTCCACCGCCGGGCCGCCCACAGACGCCGCCACCCCCCTCGCGCCCGCCGCTTATCGCTGCGGTCTCGCCAAGGCGCCCCCTCCCCGCTGCGTGGCTCCTCCCCTCCTCGCGGTTGCTGGTGCCGCCGCCGTCGCCGCCGACGAGAGATGCAGCCCCCACGCCACCTTCGGAGCTCCAACGGTCGACGAACACGTGTCGGCCCGGCCCAATCTAGCTGGGTTCGGCGACCGGTATCCGAGACCGTGTCGATTCCCACCACCCATGGCTTCCGAGATGAGGGAGTTCACCGCGGCGCTAAAAGGCGCTCCTCGACGACAATTGCGCCAAGATCACCGCCGCCGACGAGATGGAGACGCGTCTGCGTCGCATGGAGTACGTCCGACGCTCCTCGAGGACCTCCCCACGCCCGACGACCACGCTGGAGGAGAGCCCAGTGTTGGTATTTGATAAGCCTACAGAAATATTTAATCCACAAGCGAACGGATACTAGTGAGCATTTCACCCGGGAGAGGGTTTTAATATAGAATCCACAGGGAGGATGGTGTGAGGATAACTGAGGAATATAACTAATCCCTGAGCAGCAATCAAGGAACTGGAGAGGATAAAGAGGTAAGAAGATTCCTATGGTTGTCTAATTCTTCTCCTTATAAGGTATGTTGATATTGTCTTAGGGGACGTACTCAAAGGAAAACATGGGCAAAACATGTAAATCCTCCAGCAACATGGTCCTGCGTGTCCTATCCAACAGGATGTGGAATCCAAAGAAATCAATGATACTGTCACTAGCACGAACTACCGCGCTCCGGAAGGTAGGGTGCATTCATAAGTACTTATAGTCTAAGCACCACGCTTAAACCTAAGCCACTCCTCTAATCTTGAGCAACCAAGATCAAAGTACTCAAAGAGTTATGAACAATAAGAACAATACTAACATGATTACTTACTTAAACAAGAAGTTGATCCACCATAGAAGTCTCAGGATCAAGTGCCATGAGGCCTTTGATCCCGGAGGTACAAGCGTAGAGAAGTCACCGACATGTCCGGTGCTTCCCCTTCTTCTCCTCCACCCACTCTTTCTCAAGACTAGATCTAGTCACTTTCATGGAGGACTATGGATCTAATCTATCAACTTGATATACTTTTGCTCTTCAACTTACTCTAATACTTCTAGTTCTACATGATCTTCTAATATGAACTGGAACTAGAGAGAAGAGGTTGTCCTCACATTGGGACACCTCTGACCAACAGGTCAAAAGATAATGAGTAGAATGAATTAATAATGAATTAGGGTTTAACCCTGGGTCAGGGGGTCTTCTTATATAGGCCTTGGCGATGAACGATGACCATTGGATCAAACCGACCTTCAATAACGGTGTAGATACAACCTCAAGGTCGGTGGTAAACCGACATAGGAAGATGAGGCCGACATGTGGCTCCCGACTGGCAAAAGGCCCTAGTTGGCACCGGCGGTCGCCCGGTGGCAAGCCACCTTGGTCTCCGTCTCTTCCGATGTCTTCCGGTATCTTCTAGAGTGTTTTAGTCCACATTTTGGGTCGAAGTTACTTCACGGTTAAGTCTTGTCATCGTTATGAGATGTATATTCCTAACTTTCTCCATTCTTCTCTCGCATTTATCCGTTAAGTCCTCGAAAATATATAAATCAACAAAGCTCGTGGAATTATGTTAGTGAAGCCCTAGACTTATGTTGATATTCATTTTATGCCCTTATTCATGTTTACTTGACTAGTAATATTATGCTATAACAGGTGTCAACACCTGCCGCCGCCGCCGCTAACCAAAGTGGCCCGCCCCCGCCACGCCCGCCACCCTCCCCGCCGCGGCTCCCGCCGACGGCTCCGATCCCGCCATCCTCCACCGAAAGAGGAGGCCGACGCCGCGACGCGACACACCGCCGCCATCGACGCCATCTTGACACCACCGCAAAGACTTTGCACTCTCCTCTCCTTCGACACTGTGACCGCCAGACTCTCCTCCGCAGAGACGGTGTCACTTGCGGCGCCCGCCCTCGGGCGCCACCCGCGGCATCACACCCTCCCTCCCTACGCCACGCCGTCTACAAGTCCAGGGAGTACGACGGCACCGACGACTCGACCTCTCTGGATTCGCAAGTCGGAGCTCTTGTTCGAGCTCAACTTGACATCGACCCGACTACTACGTGTGGTATGCTACCTTCCACCTCACCGGTATTGCTGCAGCCTCGTTCCTCGACCGCGTCTAGGAGGAGGTCCCCGCCGAGTGGGACGAGTTCACACGACGCCCACGACATCACCGGACCCCCGCCTACCTCGACACTACGGGGCGTGCGCCGCCTTCCCAGGAGGCAAAGGCGGACGACTACATCACCGCCTTTGAGAACTATGCACTACGCATGGAACTTGAGGGACACCGCCACCGTGTCGCCCTCTTCATCGAGGCCCTGTGGTGACACACTTCGCGACGACGATCGAGTGGTTCGAGCCTCGCTCGATGGAGGAGGCCATCGACCTTTGCCCGCCGCTAAACGGGCGACGAGCTCGCCGACGCCGAGCGCCAGCGCCGACGCCGACCATGTCGGCCGCCACGCCGACCCCACCGACATCGACAATGGCGACCGCGCCCCGGGTTGACCGCGATGCCGTGCCAGCGCTTTGCTTTGTGGCGATGGATCGACATCGACGGGCCGGGACGGCGAACGACATGATTGCTAAAGCGCACTTGGCCCGCGGCGACCAACAAGGAGCTCCGGAATCATCGCCAACACCATCGAGTTGCGGGCAACCGCACCGCAGTGGAGCCTCCACTACGGCATCGTGAGGTACTTCCACCGTTACTACATCCCTACGCTGCTTGAGCTTCTCGGGACTTCTTTGGGGAGAACGCCCCACAGACGGTGTGGCGATTGGGCTTCCACCTTCCCAACCGCCCACGGGAAGATCGAGGCGTTCCCGGCCCGGCGTCCTCCTTCTTCAAAGCACCACGGCGTCAGGTCGAAGGCGCCACCGTCATCCTCTTCGACAACAACGGCGGCGTCTTCTTCCCGCCGACAACGTCACGGTTGGCGCACCGTGGGACAGGAGAGCGCCCGGATAGGGCCGCCCGATTATACGCCCGGCGACCTCCTCACGGTCGCCTCCTCGACTTCACCTCCTCGCCTCCTCGCCGCTTCCCCACGCCGTCTCGTAGGCAGCTCCATGCAAAGGTGACAGTGCCAACGACTTACGCCACGTCTCCTCCTCCGACACGAGATGCTCGAGCCGTGGGCACCCTCAGCCCCAGCTGTCGCGTCGTGCATGGGCGGAACGTCCCTTCGTGCAGCCCCGCCGAAGCCAAGTTCAGCATCTACGGCGACCTCCACCTCGACTTCTCCTTCGCCCGACAAGGACGCCCGAGATCCGCAACGATGACAACGACAAGTGCGGCCCTCTCGTTTTCTACTTCAGCCAGGCGTGGTGACTTCCCGATCGGGCGTGCCCTTCGCCACCACCCAGGGTTGGGGCGGCACGTGGACGCGCCCGCCTCGTCCAAACGGTGGGGAAATGTCATGACCAGAATCGGGCCAGCCCAGAAGAGCTAAAAAGGCTCGACGCGGCGGCCGCCGGCCCACGAGGGGCTGCCGCGCGCGGCAAAGGCCGGCGCCCCCCCCGCCGCTCCCCTCCTCCCGTCCGAGTCCAACTCTGCTTCGTCTTCTAGTTAGGATTATCTTAGGCTTTTTTGGTGTAAAAGGGAATATTCTAATCTATTAGGAAGGTCCTTATTAGGAAATAAATAAATATTGCTTGTAAAAGGTATTCCAATCGTTATAAGGAAACCTTATAGAGAGATTGCTTAGATTACAAGTCCCACTAGCCGGGCTATATAAGAAGAGGCATGTAATCTCTTTGGGGATAAGCAAACAATAAAAATTAGTATCCATCTATCTCCTGCCCTCCACCGCCGCCGCCAACCTGCGCCGCCGCCGCCGCTTTCGCCACCGCCCGCTGCCGCCCGCCCCCCCCCCGCCGGTGGCTCCTCCCTCCTCGCAGCCAGCTTCGTGCCGCCGCTGCGCCGCCGACGAGAGATCGCAGCCCCCTACGCCACCTTCGAGCTCCAACGGCCGACGAACACGTGTCGCCTCCGGCCCACTCCTAGCCGGTTCTCACAATGGTGTTCAGTCCACCCTAAAATTATTTCTAGCTTGGTCACTAACCACTATTCATAATAGACTTATTTGAAGATACACATATTTATAATATAATATAATATAATATAATATAATATAATATAATATAATATCTTGCATAAACCAAAAAAAAAAAAATTTGGAGTCATTTCTCTCGCACACACAAAAACGGTGCAAGCCTGTATTTCTGCTAAGCTACACGGTTTCGTCTTTGGTGGGTTCCATACAAGTAAATGAGTGATCTATTTTATTTGCAAGATTAGGAATGGCTGCACCTTTCTGGGTAGAGCATTAGACTATATATATATGTTGTATCCCTCTATTTTTTTTTTTACGTATTGCATTAGATTTGTCCTAAATTAAATAATTGTACCTATGAGAAATTATATAGGTTTATGGCATATATAAGATTTTTGTTTTTCTATTCACTATGAGAAATGCTTTTAGATATATAATTTATATGCTGTGAAATTACAAGGAACTTTTGAAATGAATGGTCAAAGATGGTAATGTTTGACTTAGGAAAACTAATGTGATACAGAAAACTATTGTACAAAACAAATGTTTTAAGATTTATATATTTGAGACTTGACGCTCCAACTGCAGCATCTACAAAGGAATATCCGTTCTTGTCACGTGTGATAAACTATGCACAGAATGACAGAATAGTTTAGTTAGTGCTGCCCCAACACGTGCTAACCACTACTCTCGCGCATACAGTACAGTATACAAGATCAAATGGATCGTCAACCTCCATTGGTGTAGTAGTGGAATCTCGCGGAGGACGTGGAAAGCGTCGTCCATCCGATCGAACGATGCGCTTGATTTCTGATCTGATGAAAAAAAAGGCGGCTGGTGACTGGTGAGTGGTGGGGAACTACGTACAGCTTCTCTCTGTCGTCACCACATGCATCGGATTTTGACAAATGAGCTGCCGGAAAACAAACCTAGATTGTTCCAAACACATCATTGTTGGCATGCTATCATGACTCGTGGAATTATGGAACCCTTAGCTTCAAAGCAAGCCAAAATGCTTTCTTGGCAATTTGTACGAAAACAGTGACGACCAGAAATCAGATCAGATCGCATCTCATGCCCCAAATGAACGAACGAAATCATCCCTCCTCGTCTCTCCCCTTCTTTCACATGTTCATTTTTGTTTGTGCTTCCTGCAAAAGAGTTCCATTTCTCGTATTTCCATTAAATATATACATAGACATAATTAACATCCAAGCTCAAAACTTGTTACATACTAAGCTCAAAACTTGAAGAGATGTGTCCAAGCACCCTGATCGCTGAATATATTTACACTTTGATTTTGTCACGACGACCTGGCAACCTCAATGACGTTTTTTCGATCAATCAATTACAATAAAAAAAGAAGGAAAAAAAAAGGAGACTTGATTTTGTCACCGGACGGCGGAGGCCACGGTGTGCGCCCACATCCGTAGGTGCTCCTTGAGCTGGTCGCCGTCGCCAGCCGCGGCCGGCGGGATCCGCCAGTTCCGCAGCGCCCTCCTGACCTCTTCTTCCCCTCGTCGTCCCACGCCTCCGAGAGGTACGGCCTCCTGTGCAGCGCCGCCGCGACGGCCACCGACGACGCGTCATCGTCGTTGACGGCCACCGAAGACGACGAGGTCGCCGACGCCGCCGTGGCCCGCCGGCTGTTCTCCTCCTCGGACCGCTTCCGCCTTAGCAGGCCGGGCACGATGGACGCGAGCTCGGCGTCCACGTCGGCGTCGGAGAAGTTGAAGCCCAGGTCCTGCAGGCCCTTGACCTCCTCGAACTCCAGCTCCGACATGCTCCGCCCGCGGCGCCGACGCCGCAGTCGGCTGCCGGGCCCGACCACCGGCCGCCGCGCCAGCGCTCTGCTCCCTTTCCGCTGCGGCTGTGGCGCGGCCACCACGAGCCCGTCCTTGCCTGAGAGTATGGTCTCGAGGCGCGCGCGGTTGCCGCTGTCCGGGAGCCTCAGCGGCTCCAGGCCCTGGAACGCGGCCGCCGTGGCCTCGTCGCTCCGCGTCCGCCGGTGCCGCAGCCCGCCGCCGGCTGCCGTGGGACTCGAAGAAGCAGGCCCCTGCGCATGCGGCGTGCAGTGCGTGTCCACGGCCTCGCGCCCCGGCGGCGCCTGCTGTTGTGACGGTAGAGCTGCTGCCCGAGGTGGTGCGGCCGCCGCCGCGGCGGGAGTAGGGGACGGGAGCAGCACGAGGCGGTGGAACCAGCAGGCGTCGTACAGCGCCATGGTCTGCTCCGCAGCCTCCGCCGTCGCCGCAGCAGCTTGTTGCGGTTGTTGCGGCCGCTTCATTTGCGGAGAGGAGAAGAGAGAGCTAGAGGAACGGGTTGGGTTGGGTTGTGCCGCTGGCTGCGGTGGCGGCTGTGTTTTATACAGTGCTCGCGTTGTCGCAGCAGCGGTCTCCTGCTCCACGGCGCGTACGTTCGCGTCGGTTCGGGGCTTTGGCCCTTGGGGCAAGGTTACGCGGCGAGGAAAGGGTAGTCGCCGGACTCGCTCGGGTTGGGTTGGAGTCAGCGGCACGGAAGCTTCTGCTACTCGCGTGCTGAGGGCCAGGCGAGACGTCACTGTTCTTTCATAAAAATGCTACATACGTATACGCCTGTATAGGTCGGTATTTGACGTTCATCATCGGAAGCATATGCCTAATGTTGGCGACTCTGTACGGGTACTACAGTGCACATACGTATGCGTCTGTATGGGTCGGTATTTGATCGACGTCCGATGATGATGTATATGCCTGTTTGATGTTGGTGGTTCTGTCGTAATCAAGCAAATCAAGTGGATTGCAATTTGGTTACTATTACAAATTACGATCATGTTACGTGATCCAAACACACTAGGCATATGGTTTAGGGCAGCTCCAGTGTACAAATCGTTTTTGGCCTGCAAAAATAGCTTGCGTGGATGAACGTTCGATCTCGCGTTTAGTTCGTTTTGATGGGGTCTGCATCGAAATAAAGTAGAACCTCGAAGAGACAGAGTATTGCATCTCTTGCCAGAGATGGAATCAGCCAATTTGATTAAGGGATATAATCATATTTTTTAGTATGATAAGAATACGTATAATTATTTGTTTCAATAACTTATGGATAAAATTTACACTACTTCAAACCAAAATCATAGTATATTTTAATGAAAAAGGGGTGAACTGATTTTTTTCTAGAAATTCAAATGTTTACATAGCCTTTTAATGAATATACTCAGATGGGCGTGGGTTGGGGTTGGGGGGGTGGGGCTCGGCCCCTGCTGCCCCCTGGTTTCATCACTGTCTCTTTGCGCCGAACCATGTTTGAAGATCGATGTTTGCCTCTGGCAATGAGCATTCGACTGATCTAGTGTTCAAAGTTCGGCTTCCGCTCTCACGGTCTGATTTACCCTAACGATGGAGGTGATGTTTTGATTGACACTGCTTTAATTTCAAAATGTTCTTTGAACCTTTTCTCTCCGTTGTTAGTATTCACTCATGAGGAGTAACTATGGTGCAAAAAAAAATATTATTATGGACTGATCAAGATGGTGACTAAGGGATGAGGCAAAAGGGGCACCCGTGTCAAACACATATGTCCTAACTACACGATAATGTGACGAAGACGAAAACACTGCCGACTACAAAAGGATGATGGACCGCCAATAGTCGATGTAAGAGCAAAGAGCACAAATAGATCTGATAAAGGGGAGGACGTGTCTCCTATGTCCTATGGTGACATATCCACATCCAAAGATCATGGCTAACTAATGGATTGAGACAAAGCACACAATTCAAGGGAGAAACTAAACGTTAGAGAAATAGGAATATAATGCAACCAAGGAAGAAGAAAGAATGATTTCTGCTTGATGGTTAATGGCATAGGAAATTATCATTGGATCCATAATTATTTTATAATTACATGTTAATGGCATTGTATCCCACCCCCAACTCAACTATTGACAAATTGTGCTTAGAAACTGGGCCTTGACTTTGAAGTCACATTTTTCTAGATTTATTTTGAAATTAACGACACTATTTTTCATGGTAGGTGACATGCTCAATGATATTGAGGTGTGTCTAGTCTTAAGGTTTGTCCGCTCGTCTTTTGGAGATACTCTTAGGGATATATATGATGTGTGTACGTGCATTCATTCATATAAGGGTGGATGTGCGGATGTATACATCTACAATTTGCAAACAAAAATTGGAAAGAAAAGACTAGCTTCTTTAATTTGCGCTTAGAAAAGAATACCCATCAAGCACTTTGAAACCCAAATTCTAGCTTTTGAGGAACACAAGTCACCTTCTATCTAAAAATGGTAAAAAAAACAATGCAATAGACAAATTTGATCTTTAGAGCATCTCTAAAAGCCTCTTCTTCTTTTTTTTTCCTTTCTAATTGATAGGATTGTAGTTTGTTGAAAAAAAAAATACCATCCAACAAAATATTTAATTAATTCTCTAAATATAGCCATCTCCTATTCCAAATTTCTCACTAGCTAGAGAGAGAGAGAGAGAGAGAGAGAGAGGTTGGCTTGTAGACTGAATACAAGAAGAGCCATTGGAGGATGAAAAGATATAAAGAGCAATTTTGTTCAAACGACTCTCTAAATGACAATTTTGAAAGTGAGTTTAAGAAAGAATCTTGGATACGATTTTTATGTTAGGCTTCTAAAGCCCCAAACACATTACCTTCCGAATTTCAACATGTGCAGCTCTAACTTTGTCAACGATGAGATATTAAGATAATGAGATGTTAGGCCTCATTTGTAGCACAACATTGTGATACACATGTATATGGAAGACTGGCCACAATGAAAAACTCAAGAAAGTCCAGAATTACTTCTCCTAATTATTAGTCGTTTGCATGTTTTTGCCGATATCCCACGCAATGGTTGAAATAAGGGCTTATTTGAATGCACATTTATTTACCTCAATCTTCATATGTTGAAGTGGAGTTGAAGTGTATTTGAGCTAAGTTCCACTCTAATCTTCTCCAACAAATGTGGTTTGAGGTATATACATATTCATCTGACCTAAACGAGGCTTAACGCCCCCTTTGGAACAAAGTATTTACAAAATATAGGAACAGGAACAACATAGGAATGAACTTTACTAGAACTTAATCCTACATGAATGGATATGTCTTTGGAATGATCCAATCCATAGGAATGATATCATAATTTTTTTTTTTTTTCTATAGGATTTAGATCTTCTTTCAAAATTCCTATGCTTCTCCAATCTCTATAGGAGCCCTAAACAAGGGTACGAGATGCATGTTTGATCCTATAGAGTAGAATCTGTACGATTTGCATGGGACGCATGGGATCCATAGGCGGGGAACAATCGTACTAGTCCTACTCTATGTTTTTTTTTTTTTTTTGACAACAAGTCCTACTCTATGTGGTGGAGGCAAGAGATTATATGCATGGGATCCCCGCTGGTCAGCAGGACGTCCGCTGAATCCTAGGAGACACGCGAGCTCAAAACCAGACCATCCATGTCATCTTGCACGTACGTACCCAGGTGAGCTGAGCTGGACAGCTGGTGGAGGACAAAGGAGGGCCACGGCCTGGCTTGAGGAGGTTGCTTTCGTGCTGAGTCACCAATGCTTTAACTAGTGCTGCACATGGTACGCGCCGGCCCCAGCTGCCCATAGAGTATAGGTCACAGTTGGCCCATTGTTATCTCGTCCCAGCAACTGAGAGCGACGCGAGGCATTCTGTCCGCCAAATACTGTCATTGTTATTATAATTGCACTGATGATAATTTATATATGTAAGCGTAAAGGTTATTTTAGGGCCTGTTTAATTGTCTCTTTATGCTAAAAGTTTTGGCATTTTATTCCATATTTTGGCAAACGCATCTAAACACCATGGCAAAAAAAAAAAAAACTTTGGGTCCAAAATTTTTGGCATTTGGGACACTGGAGTTCCAAAAGTTTTGCCAAAATATTCCCTACGGCAAAAAATTTTGCCATACATCTAAACACTACTATGTACAAACTTTTGGAGCAAAAATTTTTGGCACCCAAAAACAATTTAAACACACGAGCACGAGGGAGGTACCACGATAGGACGAGTCAGCGTAGAGTGGAGTGGAGTACGAGCACGAGCGCGGCTCGCCGCTCGGCCAGGCCCGGCGCACACGGCTTCATGCCGTTGGATCTGCTCGCTGCCCGGCCAAGACCTGCCGCTGAGGAAGGCGGGACACGCTGTGGATCTCGCACGAGGGGCCCCCGCAGTTCCCGAACCGGGAAGGAGGAAGGAAGAGGAAAACTGAAGAAGGAGAATGACGAGCGGGTCCCATTTGTCATTGTGTATTGGGGTCCAAATTTTAGGGCGGTTGTTGGATGCTCAGCAGTAGCTGCCGATCACGCGGCTGGCCTTCCACGAGCAAAAGCCGAAAGGCAGATCGTTTAATATTTCGTGGTGTGCACGCATGGACAGGGACGGAGGAGGGAAGCGTCAAGCGTGGCAGCCCCGGATAGGGAGTCTCTGCATGCAGGGTCAAATTATATTATTTTCCATGTGCGTAATGTGTTTCTTGTGACGCAGACGGAGGGAAATAAAGCCCAAACCGAAGCATAGGCGCGCTTTTTACTTGTCGTCCCACAGTCACGCGGAGACACATGATGCCGTCTTGTGTTGTGTAGTGTAAAATGGCTGCGGGCGACCGCAAACGTGCATGTGACCGTACGCGCGTGGTGGTGAGTTGCCCGCGCGTGATCCTGAAAGCAATGACAACACACAGTTATGTACGTATTGTATCATGTCATCATTGGGCTTTCAGGACTGACTTCCCGTCGTGGTGGTTGTGGTGGTCAAACAAGAAACGGTTGAAGCAATAAGAAGAGGCGCGTGTCTCAATTCTAACAGGGCTAGGATGATATTCGTATACCTATTTCTCTTCTCTCGTGAATATATTCTTGACAAGAAAAAAAAATGGTTGATTTGTCAAAGAGATAGCAGTAGATGCTCATTTTTCAAACTGGTACAGTGTATATATATACACATAATACATGCATGCACGAATGACGTCTGCAGGTGTATCATCATAAAGCCATCCATCCCTGTACGTGGCCATGCGAAAGTGACCCTTCGCCCACTTACGTGTCATTTTACCCATTGGCTTATAGCACGCATGAATCTTGCAGTGAGAGATAAAGAATTGACCTCTCTATCTTTGGGCAATTGGGCTTTGCCGGAAGTCGACTCATGGTCATGGGGACTTTAGGGATCGATAGCAGGTGCTGTATGCCTCGAAAACTCCACGTAGACCAGTGGTGGATCAAGAGATTGAGTCACCAGAGGGGGATATCATGCATCCATACACTAAAAACAATATAATTAATACATGCTTCTTTGGGATGCTATATGAAGATTTGCTGGGCGTCGCCCGGGCTGCATCCCCCCTAGCCTGAGACGTGAATCCGCTCATTTGAAGATCAAATTGAATTACAGCAAAGTGCAAGCTAACAATCCTGAAAGGAGTCACTACTTTTTTCACCTTCACCACTTTCTATTCTATATAGCTTTTTCCTTCCTCGGTGTATTCTCCAGGATACACAGTGAAGTCCCCAACGCCACAACGATGCACGTTCAAGCATATGCTTCAGGTCTTTATCAGATGAAGCACACGACTCCTCTGCAGGAACCTTTTGACGCTCTGAGAGACGGTTGTTTGGGCTGAGATGGAGCAAATGCTCTGACGTGGAGACTGAAGCAGTTGTACGTGCTGATGCGCGTTGGGACGGTCTTACATTACAAGAAAAACGGAATCGCCAAGTGATGTCACTTTTCAGATATGATGACGGCGACATGCTAGCAGCTCCACGTACTAGCCGAGCGTACATATCTGCATGTTTGGTTACTCTCGTCTCACAGTCGTCTGATTTGAGTAAATTGTTCACTGCTACAGTTGAAGGCCAATCAATAATCAAAGCGTACGTACGTGCCCCAATTGGTGTTGACTCATGTTTGGGTGCTGGTTGCTACTTGCACGCTTGCCCTGCCTGCCGGGAATCATATCGATCGGTGGAAATTGGAAAACATACGCATGATCGCGATCGATCCACGTCCAGTTTCAGGGAACATGTTTAGTGTAGCACCACATTATCAAATCATCGACCAATTAGAGACTTCATAGATTCGTCTTACAAATTATTCTTAAGTCTAATTTAGTGATCAAACATCTGATATGTGCTAAATATTAGTTGGGGAAACTAAACGCCTTATCAGTGCCAGCGGACAGTCATGCAAGGGGTTGGTGATGGTGGAGAGCAAGGCCTTGTTGGCATGGACTTTCGACAACATGTAACTGTTCCTCTAGGTGTATCTATCTCTTGTCATAATGCTACTTATATATCTCGAGTTATCCTATTAGGGATGCCCTTGACCATATAATGTGGGCTACCTTAACCCACGTAGCAGTTTGTTGATGCTAAATCTATAAAGTATGCTTGTATAAAAAAAAGATTTTTAGGCCTGAACGGTATTGGTGCTAGGCATAATCGTGAACGAGACACCCCTGGCAATCGTGCACATTCCAGCATCCAGCAATAAAAAGTTGTAACAAGAGGTAATCGAGTAACCAGAATGTCTCATTGACATTTAGAAATTAGAAGATATGAGAATGGAGTCTTTTTCCGTATATATTGCGTGTTTATGTGGATTTGAAGTCCTTTTTTTTTTTTTCAAATACGATTAGTTGGCTTTGGCTCCTCATCCTGTCCTAGTATGATAGATAAAGTCAAAATGGTGCTGCCATGAAATCTGAAGAAGTTTGACTACCATCCTCATTGGTAAACATGAAGGTAAGTTTTCGGTAGGTAAAATTGTGTTCCATATGGTGAACTGTATGTTCTAATATAGGTAAGGGAGGTGTTTTTTTTTTTGGTCTCATCAGGTTGTACAAGCATATATTGTGCCTAATATGATCAAATATATAATTTATATCTATTTTAAGCATTTTATGGGTCTACATAAGGGTCCTTACGTACAATCAACACATCTAAATTTTACTGCACAAATCACTACTATATATACAAAAAAAAGGCGGTGCCGAAACATTAACGGACACGGTCACAAAATCCAAACAGCTCGGAAAATGCCACACAATTCTCAAAATCGATTAACCAAAGCGTTCTTTTTTATTTTGGGAGGCGGTCAGAAAAATGGCCGCCTTCTAAAATTGATTTACTGAGGCGGGCCTAGCAGGACCTCTTAAATTTCGTCTAATAAAAGGCGGAGGCCCAACAGACCCATGCAAAGCCCAATAAGCATGTTCAGGTACGTAACTTAGGATTTCATTTCTCTCCTCACTCTCTGATCGGCTCCCTCTCCTCTCCCGATAGCCCACGGCTCCTCTCCTTCCTCTCCTCGCGACATCACAACCCTTCCTGTCTCCTTCTCCCCCTCTCGACCGCCCGCCTCATCTCTATCCCCCTCTCTCCTTCTTTCCTCCTCGGCGACACCGCCACCATCTCCTTCTCCCCCTCGGGCGCCGCCGCCTTTGCGCTCATGTGATTGGCGCGGCCTCCCCTGCGGCCTGGATCTCGCTGAGAAGCAAGGCTATGACGAGGAGCAGCGGTCCCCACGGCTCCACCGAGGGCCCTACGAATAGGTGCTCGAATCCAGCAAGCGGGTCCCAACGGTGGCACATGGATGGGCTCGGCGGGCCGTCGATAAGCTCGACATGCTTGTCCGTGTTTTTTTCTTTTTTTATTTAGTTTACTAAGGTGGACATTTGAACTACCTTGGGAAAGATTGATTTGCCGTGACATCTGGACCAAGACTGTTGTGATGCCCGCCTCGGTTAACTGATTTTGTCCATCTCGAAAAAAAAATGTAGTAGTGAATCTAAATATAGATTAATATGTACAACCAATTATACTCGTAGGCCTGTTTGTTTCCGCTCATCCCGCGTTTGTGGTGGCCCAACGCGGATAATCCCGCCGAATGTCGCGCGGTGGACGTGCGTTTGCTGAACGCCGCATCCACAAAAAATAGACAAATGAATTGGAACGCTGCTTATCCATGAAGCGATGGAATCATGGCTTCTCTACATCACAATTTTGGGCAACGCGCGAGCGGGTGGCCACGGAAACAAACATGGCCTATTGGTAGATGGGGCTAAAGTAAACTGCCCGGAGATGGAAAGATAGCGGCGTTAACGTGCGCCGGCACCAGTGGTGGCGCTGCAAATCATCCCTCATTGTTCGTTGACAAATTGCAAGACTGGTACACAGTCGTCGTTGACAAATTGCAGGACTGGTACACAGTCAAATTGTATACATCCTTCGTTCATGAATCACACGTATTCTGAATACTGAACATGTCAACTAGAGTGCAGTGCGATCGAGGGGCAGGGCATCCTAGGCGACGACGTCGAGAGTAGTGATTGGATCGATGGTTGACGACCAATTAAAAATGGCTATAGCCTTGGTTTACAGGGTCTTCCAGCTGATGAGCCAGTTGCAGCCCACTACTATTCCTGCCGCTGAAAACATGCAAGTTTGAGCGACATACTACGCGGTAGATTCAGAGGACAACAACGATCAGACTGCCTGGTGCCTGCCGCCTGCGGGAAGGGGAGACGAGAGTACGACTAGTACAACGAAGCTAGCTCGTTTTAGTTTGCTCCTAATAAATCCCACTCGTACTACTGATCCTGTTTACGATGGAAAGCACGGCGAGTACGGAGTACCTGTGCTCCCCTAGTGCAATCATCGATTCTTATCCTATACTGATGGCTGGGGTCTGTACACCAATCGTGCTCTGAAGAAACCAGCGTGGTTACAGGGTCTGACTTCTGTACGAAAACAAGGCACTCTCAAGGGAAGTGATGACCTCCACTACGTACTACATTAAAGCTCGCCCTGTTTGCTATCAGCTAGGATCTGCCCTCCTCTCGACGGTGAGAGAGTATTAGGGTTTGGATAATACTTGATTACCATCAATAGTGACAATCAGTGAATACATATAGGCCATTAGGGGAGCCGCTATGGGCAGGCCCATGGGCGGTACATTTACATTCTAACACACCCCTGCAGTAAGAATTGGGAGCACCGCGAACATTAAGACTGGACCTAAACTCTGTAAACACCGATGTCGGAAGCCCCTTGGTGAAGATGTCAGCACTGCAAAGAAGTAGGAACATGCATAACACGAACTTCTCCAAGGGCAGGTTACGTTGTGATGGTCACGAACGAAGTGTATAAACCCTCTTCTTCTTCGTGGTCACGAACGAAGTGTAGGTCAATCTCCACATGTTTAGTATGCTTTGGTGCTGTCTTGGGGTTGGTGAAGAGGTAAGCGAAACCGATGTTGTCACAATAAACAATGGTGGCTCGGCGAAGACGGCAGCGAAGCTCACCAAGCAACTGACGTAGCCAACAAGCCTCTGCAACGCCATTAGCCACGACATGATACTCAGCCTCAACACTCGAACGGGACACTGTTGTCTGACGCTTGGAAGACCATGAAACAAGATTGTCACCAAGGAACACAAAGATACACGGAGATGGAGCGGCGAGTGTCCGACATACTTGCCCAATCGGCGTCGAGTACACTTTGTAAGGTCAAGTGGTGCACTCGAGATAGGTGAAGGCGAGATCATGACTGCCGCCTCAACCAGTCACTTTAACTTTTTTGAGCTGATACCATGAGAGAGTATTAGGGTTTGGATAATACTTGGATTACCATCAATAGTGACAATGAATATATATAGGCCATTAGGGGAGCCGCTATGGGCAGGCCCATGGGCCGTACGTTTACATTCTAACAGACGATAGCCATAGAAATCATAAGTTGAACGTAGTGTTAGGCAAATTTTGAAAGGAACTCATGCATATGCCACGTCATATATGACAAAAAAGTCCAACAATTAATTAACACCCGGTATGACATAAGATTCACCAATGGCCATGATCGCTTCTCAGAGGCAAATGGGGGATCTTCGTTTGTCTATATTTATTTACTTTTAATTTCTGTACTCTCAGTATGCCCTCGCCTATTTACAACTTTGCATACTTATAAACCCTCTTCTTCTTCTCGGCCTACTTCTTCTAAAATGGCTCCAAATCATTAAAAAAAAAACTAGACCGCAAGTCTCCGCTGCTCGCCCGATCGCTAGGATGACGTGGATGTAGTATCTTCTTGCAGTTTTTGAGTATAATATTGATAAGGATCGACTCGCGGAAGGGGATGGGGTGGTGGATAGGAAAAAACTAGAATCACTCGGAGATCACTCAATAAGATCAACTTGCACTGGAGGTTACTCTACGGATTTCTCAAGAAGAGCCATGCTCAATTCTCATATTATGTCTATTCATCTCCTCTCAAAGGATGGATTACATGGTTTATTTATCTAGGAACATCCCTCCTAGTTGGGTGTAAGCATAAGCATAAATAAAAGTAAGTGGAATATCATCTCAGTGGAGAAACTGAAGAGTCTTCTTTACTCTCGCGCAGCCACCAGCAGCCTGTGCACCCTCCACTAAAATAGTCATAACTTCTAGCTTGGAAGTCTAAAAGATGCACAATTTGTTGCATTGGAAACTAGACTCACATATCTTTCCAATGATGTAGCATATGAATGCTGAAACCATGATTATTAATAGCAGCAAGCCACAAAATATATGAGTAATTCTGCATGCTTCACTTGGCCTTATCATCCTCCCCCTGTTGAAAAAGAACTCGCCCTCGAGTTTAGATTGATAGGAGTCCATGTAATAGTTTTTCCGTCCTTCTCTAAGGTATATGTGTTGTGCTTCCCATCATGCATAGTGTGCCGATCATACTGCCACGGCCTTCCCAAAATTAGGTGACACACATCCATGGGTATCACATCACAAAGCACCTTGTCATAGTAGATATCTCCAATAGTAAACTGCACAAGACACTGCTTGTACAAATTCACTTTGCGTGAATTCGTAAGCCAAACTAAATTATATGGATCAGAATGATCTATGGTCAGAAGTGCCAGCTTTTCCACCATAGCTTGAGACACCACGTTCGCACTACTTCCACCATCAATGGTAACATCACATATCGCACCATGGGCTATGCAGCGTGTATGAAAAATACACTTACGTACAACATCAATCATCCTCCAACAGCGGAGCAATATTCATAACATGGTGTGTCATGAGAAGTTCATCTTTTTAATCACTTATGGTTATGCCTTTCTCTGATGGATCCTCATCAAAAATTGGTGCAGAATTATCATCTTCAACAGCTTCACCATTCACAGCAAGAGAGCGTCTATTTGGATAATCTTGCATTTTATGACCCCAGCCCTGCCATCAAAAACATTGGACACCTTTGCCCACTGTGTTGCCTTCCTTCTCTGATTTGCTACTAGCACCATAAGCATGATTACTTGCTGCAGTCCAGCTACCCACTTCTTTTTTATTTACTATACTTTTTCCCATAAAATATTCTAGTGAAGCCCTGTCATGGAGACAAGTTTCTATCTTCAAAGCAAGCTTGAACACATCATGGTAAGAGTGATATGGCTGCAGCTCAACAACTTCACGAATATCCTTCTGTAATCCCTACAAATAACGAGCAATTGTTTGCTCTTCCTTCTCATAGACTTTGCAGCGAACAAGTAAGGAATCAAATCTCTCTCTATACTCCTCAATAGATAGGTCACCTTGATGGAAGGATTGTAACTTGTTGTAGTGATCTTGGGGATAACTTTCAGGTAAGAACTTAATAACTCTCTTCGCATCTTCTCCCATGTTCTAATATGCCTTTTCCCAAGCTGTGCATAACGATGTTGGAGTTGTTCCCACCAAATAGAAGCATTCTTCCTAAGTTTGATACTGACCAGCAACACTTTATCTTCATCAGGGGTCCTCTTATAAGCAAAAACACGCTCAATGGTGTTTATCCAATCAATAAATCCATCGGGATCAAACCTTCCCTCAAATTTAGGAAGATCAACACGTAGGTGAAAATTGTTTCGATGATTGCCAATAGAATTTTGAGAACGAATATCCTCTTCATCACTACAATTATCATGAGGATTAGCAAAAGGATTAATATCGTCATCATCTTCACTGCTAGAGTTGTTTTGGAAGCATCGATGTGCATGGCGATGAACTCCCTTGTGACCAGGCACCTTCTTGATGACGTGGTTCGCGGCCAGCAGCTTCAAGACGCTCTAGTCGCTCTTGAATTTGGCGAAGTTGTTCTCCCAAACCTTCGAGGATGGCATCACGGTTGTTGTTGTCATTGTCGCGTTGCGAAAGTTCCCTCGGCGACGTTGACGACCAGCCATAACCTTAAACTCTGATTACCAAATGATAAGGATCGACTCGTGGAAGGGTATGTGGTGGTGGATGTTGACATTTCTTAGCGTCATCACGAAAGACAGATAATATCCTTAGTGACAACGTCAAGAAACGCTAGTGATAGATGGATTCATATGTGCAAAGGTCAATCCGCAAGCGCACGGATCTATCATCATAGCATTTCACCCGGAAGTATTCGGGTATCGTTCATTTATATTTTCCCATGGGAAGGCATGGTGTAAAAGCCTCTAGCATGAGCATGGACAAGATAGCATGACTAAGGTTCATAATAGAGAGATAACAGTAAAGGATAGTTTGACACACACACTTGAACCAATCTCAAAGGATAAAGAGAAAACATGCTAGGAGAAGGATATCCTAAATAGCTTTATTAAGATAGTAGATATACATGCATGCCTTATATCGTCGAGATTCAACCTCGAGATAACCTGAATTACTAATGTTTTACTTTGCACTTGTTGGTGTTTCTTAACGCATTACCGAGAGAAATCTGCAAGCGCCGCGGAAATACCGTTGTAGCACTTCACCCGGTGGTAGCGGGTATCGTATTTTACACAAGGACGGTTCTTGCTTGAGGGGCTTATCCGGTCCATTGTCAACCTAAGGCAAGGGTTTGTTTTAAGAGTAGCGAGGTATCTATAGGCTAAGTTTTCGGTGCGCCATTTCTAAAGTCTACTGTCTACTCACTACAAAAGCACTTTTAACGCACCAACCGGCGAAATAGGCAATTAGCTCTACGTCACACGAGCGTGGGGGATTTCGAGGGACGGTCAAGGCTTGTCACGACCCAGCCGCCTACCCCCTCAACCATGGGATGCTTCGCAAAAAGGTAGGTGAACGCTAGTCCAAACACCACGTTTGCACTATTGGTCACAGTTCTTGATGTTGGCCAAGGCTCCCCGGTCAAAGAGTTCCTTCACCAAGAACTACCGCTCTTAACGAGACAATCTACCAATCCCGCAAGTCTACAACAGCTAAGAAATATACATGAAAATTAAATAGCTGAAAGATAATCACAAGACTTCTTACCAAAGTGTAAGTAGCTTGCGAGAGGTACAAGCTTCGGGCGAATGCGACAAGTCCCAAGACTCCGTCCTCCTAGGAACCGCGGAACACCGAGGGGCGAACCGGCAACTCCGGGTAGAAAGAACAAAGCTTCTTTCTAGCTTTTCCCTCTCTCACTCTCTAGAATTAGAAGATAAAGAAGAAGTAGAAGAAGAAGAACTAAATCTACTCTCTTGCACGAGTGGACTGGTTTCTCCTTGGAATTGTTGTGTTGAGGAAGAGGGAGAGGGCCTCCTTTTATAGGTAGAGGAGAGGGGGCTCGTTGGAAAATGTCCCTCCCCATATGGAAGGAGCAAAACCGACCCGAGGAATAGGCGGTTCCTAGGTTCATTGCACCTGGTCCATGCCACCACCGACGTTCCACGGATGAATGCAACCGCCACGAGAAAGGTGGGCCCGATTGGCGGCCCGTAGGGGGTGCGGCCGCACCCTAAGGTGCGGGTGCACCAAGATCTGGGCCGTTTGGGCTGAAATTTTGTGTGCACGCGTCGGTTTCATCGTTAGCTCCGTTTTGACGGGTGGTACACATCGAAAAACGGAGTCCGTATGAAAAAGTTATGCCCGAAATACTAAACCCTTATCATGTGGCCCAATATGATTTCATGTTGGTTTTGGACCTTGACCTTTTGGGCTTATGTTTGAATATTTGTAATCATATTTCTTGGGTTTTTCTCCTCTTTATCCTTGCTTCGCATTGGGCCATTCTTATCTTGTATATTTTCCTTTGCTTTTGGCCCAATATATATATGTTTTCAACATTGCCCTGCAAAACAAGTGAAGTACCAAAACTTGTGGAAATGGTTAGCTCAAATCCCTATCACTATTGTGTTTTGGTAGTTTTATACTAATGTTGACGATATAAAATATGTAGTTAACGACCGTCAACAAACTCCCCCACACTTAGTCCTTTGCTCGTCCTCGAGTGAAGGCTTAGGGACTAAAGTGGTTCAATCTCCAAGATGTAGACCTGCATACAAGTTATTCCGTGCCTCACCGCTTTGTGAGCATTCAAAAGTGGCTGCCAAGTTATCTTGAAGAATTGAGCAATGGAACGACATGAATTCCTATCTCCTTGCTACTACTCATGTGCAAAGACTTGGTTGATTTTTGAATTTTTTGAAGATAAAATAGCAATGCTCCATGGTTGATTCTCACATAGTCACTCATTTTGTGTTTCCTTGCCAAAGCACTCTTCGCTCTCACTCATCCTATCTTTTTGCAGGGTTTTGTGGATCTTTGGAGTGGAGTGTTGCATACGCATACCTCAGTATGTTTTGTCGGGTCAAGCTCCTGATCATTGGAGGGAAGTGCCATTACTCCTAGATCGAAATGTGCAAAAGTGTGTGGAAAATATTTGTGGTATTTTGTTTTGCGGTAACTCCATGACTCATGATCTCTCTCCTTTCTTTTTGTATGCTTCTTGGAGAGATACAGGCTACTTCTTCTTTTCTTTTCTTCTCTCTCTCTCTCTCTCTTTTTTTTGAGATGTGGGCTCTACTCGCTCTCGGACACATGTCCATTTTTCATCTCTTTTTTCTTTTCTTTTTCAGAAGCTTTGTATCTTCTTGCTTTGCATGATACTTTTCTCGATAACAGGAGATGATCATGGTGTAACTTGGATGGAGTATTTATTTTGTGGATGGTAAAGATGCATGTTGTGCGCAATTCTCATTGTGAGAATTGGCGTGTATTTGTAGGTGTACGTGTTTTTCCGATCTTGGGAGTATGAGCTTCTCTCAACGCGGATCATAGAGCATGACAAAACTCAATACAAATGTAGTAGCTATAGCGGATATTCTAGTCATTTTTCGGGCTTTGGTAGGATTTGTCTAAGTCAAACCGGGGAGCATGCTTTATTTGAATTTTCGAAATAAAACCAAGTCTCATTGCATAAGAGAGCAAGTGTCAAGTCATTCTACCATATCTCAAAGCTCAATTGTTTAGATAAACATGGGGTCCCTAATAGGTAGTTGCTCAACAAAGTATGGTTTTGGCGAGGAATAAAGAGTATGCATGCCATTTCTCAATTGGTAGACTAGAGATGGAGCATCAAAAGTTTTGTCTTTTGATATGCTCAAAAATAAACTTCAAAACTTTTAGCACATGTGAGAGCAAGAGAAGCAAGCAGAGAGAGAGAGAGTTGTGCAAACCACCGTTTTTTTGAAGAGGAAGGAGTAATGGTAGTCATTCGTCTTGTCCTTCTTTTATCGTGAATTGCTTTCGGTGTTTTGTGTACTTGTGTTGGGGAGATCTTAGATAAGTGTGATTGAATGCTTGAGAGATCTCCCCACACTTATTCTTGTACCTGTTTATTTGAACAAAGAAAAGAAAACAAAAACAAACACATGGCTCAAATGCATGAATACCGTGGGGCCTTTATTTTATTTTATTTTGTTTTGTTCACCATAACATCAATTACTCAAGCAAGGCTAACATAAGTGAAGCATTGAAAGCATAGCCTTGATTCATCTCCAGCATAAGATATTTCCATAGATCATGACAACAAAGCTCTAAGTTCATTAACCAAACTCTGACACCATGTCAAAGTTTGATTAAAGAAGATCATTTTTAACCTAAGCACCATGCTTAATTTAAAAAGACCTATGAATGTATTACATGTATCCATGTAGGTACACCCAAACTTGCAGCATGTGACATGGTATGGAAAGCATAAAGTTCTATTTCCATGGAGACGAAAATATGAGTGAAGAGACTTGGTGAATATTTTCTTTGCATACCTGAATATACTTACCGGCAGCATCTATGGACGAAACATTGAAGTTTTGGCTGCGGTTTGCATGATGGCTCTGTCCAGGTGCTTCTCAAGGCTAGGCCACACACTCACACACACAACTTTGTGTGTACGGACCATGGGCCTTGGTAGCAGCAAAGGATCAAGAGAGAGCCCTTCTTTGCTTGTTGAGGCAATGACGGGTGGAGTCAGGCAACACACTAGTATGTTTTGTAACCATGCGAGGCCAACCTGCTCCTCTCTTCTCTTGTTTTTTTTTTTTTTTCTTTTTTCTTGTGTGTGGGACCTTCATGTGTCCCTATTTTTTTTTCTCTTTCCTTCTTTTTTTTTTCTCTCTTTTTTTTCTTTCTATCTTTCTCTCTCTTTTTTTCCAAACCTTTTCTCTCTTTTTTTTTTCAGCAAGGTTGGGCTGACATCACCTTTTATTCTCCATCATCATTTTTTTTATATGACCCCTTGGTGGATGAAACTTGAGATTGTCACCATCTTCCCCCACACTTAGACTTTTGTGCAAAAGTCAAGTGTGTAAGGTTTGGGTCTCCACTTGAGCATGTTCCATCACCCATGGGCATCAAAGTTTCTTGTTGATGTAAGCCCTCATGTTTTCAAGCATCGTTTGCCCCTTTGTTCTTCTTAGTCGTTCTCCACCAAAATGGTTAGCAACAAGAATACCCGAAGGTGCATACTAACTTGATAACATGTTATTGCTTTTATTAATAAGAGAGAGCTTTTTTATTATTTTTATGATAGTCCTGGGTATCTCCCTCGCAGTTAACTTTGTTTATGGTCATAAGCTTGACTGTAGGGAATTCTTCTTGCAGCTATCAAAGGTGGTGAAGTTCCCGCTTCTCCACTAAGCAACGACCGTTAAAGATCAAGCTGCAAGGTTAGCGCCATCGTGCTACTACGAGATCGAAAAAAATTGTGATACACGAAGACACAACCATCCTCTTAAAGAGTCTCGAGAACATGGACCAAGAGGAGGTTGGGATCCTCGTAGGAGCACGTGGGGGCGGCGAGACAAGCTCTAGAGACCCATATGGGTATGTGAAAGGTGTCTTGCTCGGTCATCATGGTGGATAGAAATCGGGTATTCTTCCACCCCGTGACTTGCCTCGATGGAATGGGTTCGTTCTTAGAGTTCTCAACGACCATCATTCCTACCACTTGGATTGGGCTAACCCAATGTTTTTGTGGTGGTACGGGATAAATTATCCCTACGCAAAAAGAAGTTTGAGAACTTCCTTCTTCACGACTTCACGCATCGCATTATTGAGCCTTCTTTGGGGTTCACGTGATGGGGCAATCGGAAGGGTCAATAGGTATGCGATGTGTGCGGAGTGTTGGGCTTACCCCTTTAGATCTTGTAAGGAATACCCAAAGAACGATCTATGCTTCTCTAAAACGGCTATGAGTTGGGTCGTCTCACGGTCACTAAGTTTATCACTAATGATAACCGGAGTTTGTGTGTCACCGTTTAGGAAGACATAGCGTAGGCCGGGGGTAGGGGTTTAAGCTCAACCGGAGGCCGAGTCGCCTCTTCCTCTTGGGGAAGTTCTATGGTTTCCCCGAGTCATCCTCTTCTTCTATGAAGAATTGGGCATCGAGTTCTAGGTCCTGTCTCGGGGTTTTCATAGAGCATGACTCCTTTGACCTCCTCGTGTCATACGCATGGAGGGAGTCCGTTACCGAGTTTTTGGCTCAAGTAACTTGTATGGACAAAGTTTTTCCTCCTAGTTTGACATCTAGATCCCCTGGATTGTGGTAGATCAAGAATCTTTTCCAAGGGATGCCTGAATAGGATGTCAAAATCTTGGATATCAAAAATATGAAAATCCAAAGAAAGTTTGACATTCCTATGAAGAAGAATCCGTCGTGTATAACCTCACGGCATTTTATGATAGTTCGGGGCGCTATGCGCAAAGTTCGTGTTGTGTGGGTTCTAGGTGCTTCCTTGTCACATTGCTGTGCAAAGGATTTGGACATGATGTTTATTCCCACAACAGGGTTATACGTGACCTCCACCATGTTTCCCTGATATTCGCAATGGATTGGTGTAGAGGGGCCACTTATCCGAATTTCTTGAAAGAAGGTCCTTCCTCTCTCGCAGCCATTCCGTGCTCATTATAGTTGTTAACTCCTTAATAGACTCACGGAGAAAGAGTTTATCCGAGGGGTTGTTCGAGGGCTAAATTTGGGACAGTGGTTTCTTCCATTGTTCGTACTTCAAGGTGTCGCCCAATTGTTCAAGAAAGTCAACCTCAAAGAACGGGAGATCCGTGCATGCGGTCTCCTTGAGTTACGTTCGAGGCGAGGGTCTCTCTATAGGTTTAACGGGTTCGGCATCGGAAGAGACTTCCTCCGGTTTTACGCTTGGGTTCTACACGGATGGGTTCTAACGGGGAGTATTCTCAAGAATACGGTTTAAGATAGCTTCCCCTCCTTTGGTGTTTTATGGGAAAACGACCCTCCGGCGGCTTGTGTCAAGCGGCGGGCGGTTGCCCTGTCGATCCTACCAAGAAATCTTTGTAAAAGCACGTGGTTTGGTATGGGCAGTGCGGGCGGATCGTGTAAGCGTGATAAACCGATCCCTGGCTGCACCTAAGGTTTCACCCTCTATTTGTTGGAAGTTGAGTATCTCTTGTCGCAGGCGGCGATTCGATAAAGGGTAGAACGCTACGAAATGCGTTTCGCTTCTTCCCATTCTCCGTTTACCGGCCCTACGTTATGGGCGTACCATTGAGTCGCCCTCTCGGTGAGAGAACGGAAACAACTTCCACCTCGGCGTGTCGTGTGTCATGCGACAATTGTCGAGGCGACCCGCAGAGCTGCTCAAACTCCCTTTAGGTGGTGGTAGGGGTTTTCATATTCGAGCCTAAAAGGCTCGGGCCTGAACCATGGCTATAAAGCCGGCGGAGCTCATACTGAAAGCTGTGATTGGCTTCGCAGATTGGCGTGGTTCTACGAGCTCGCCCTTAGGAGCGGACGAGGGGTTTGTAGGGTAGGTTGCTCCATGAGTAATGCTGGATCGTTTTGGTATTTTTGTTTAAAAGGATACTACCACACAGTCGACTAGACTCGAAATACAACTACGCAACCGTCCCCTGAACGGCACCGTAAATGCTTGTTGGTGTTTCTTAACGCACACGAGAGAAATCCGCAAGCGCACGGAAATACCGTTGTAGCACTTCACCCGGTGGTAGCGAGGGTATCGTATTTTACACACAAGGACGGTCGCTTGAGGGCTTATCTCGGTCCAATGTCAACCTAAGGCAAGGTTTGTTTTAAGAGTAGCGAGGTATCTATAGGCTAAGTTTTCCGTGCGGATTTCTAAAGTCTATTGTCTACTCACTTCGGGCACCGCCAACGCACCAATCGGGCGACTTCAGGCAATTAGCTCTACGTCACGACCAAACGGGGGATTTCGAGGGACGGTCAAGGCTTGTCACGACCCGGCCGCCTACCCCTCAACCGTGGGATGCCGCAAAAAGGTAGGTGAACGCTAGTCCAAACACCACGTTTGCACTATTGGTCCGCACGTTCTTGATGTTGGCCAAGGTTCCCCGGTCAAAGAGTTCCTTCACCAAGAACTACCGCTCTTAACGAGACAATCTACCAATCCCGCAAGTCTACAACAGCTAAGAAATATACGTGAAAAATTAAATAGCTGAAAGATAATCACAAGACTTCTTACCAAAGTGTAAGTAGCTTGCGAGAGGTACAAGCCGGGGCGGGTACCGACAAGTCCGCACTCCGTCCTCCTAGGAACCGCGGAACACCGAGGGGCGAACCGGCAACTCCGGGTAGAAAGAACAAAGCTTCTTTCTAGCTTTTTCCCTCTCTCACTCTCTAGAATTAGAAGATAAAGAAGAAGTAGAAGAAGAAGAACTAAATCTACTCTCTTGCACGAGTGGACCGGTTTCTCCTTGGAATTGTTGTGTTGAGGAAGAGGGAGAGGGCCTCCTTTTATAGGTAGAGGAGAGGGGGCTCGTTGGAAAATGTCCCTCCCCATATGGAAGGAGCAAAACCGACCAGGAATAGGCGGTTCCTAGGTTCATTGCACCTGGTCCATGCCACCACCGACGTTCCCTGGATGAATGCAACCGCCACGAGAAAGGTGGGCCCGGTTGGCAGCCGTAGGGGTGCGGCCGCACCCTAAGTTGCGGGCGCACCAAGATCTGGGCCGTTTGGGCTGAAATTTTGTGTGCATGTCGGTTTCGTCGTTAGCTCCATTTTGACGGGTGGTACAATCAAAACGGAGTCCGTATGAAAAAGTTATGCCCGAAATACTAAACCCTTGTCATGTGGCCCAATATGATTTCATGTTGGTTTTGGACCTTGACCTTTTGGGCTTATGTTTGGATATTTGTAATCATATTTCTTGGGCTTTTCTCCTCTTTATCCTTGCTTAGCATTGGGCCATTCTTATCTTGTATATTTTCCTTTGCTTTTGGCCCAATATATATATGTTTTCAACATTGCCCCTCGCAAAACAAGTGAAGTACCAAAACTTGTGGAAATGGTTAGCTCAAAGCCCTATCACTATTGTGTTTTGGTAGTTTTATACTAATGTTGACGATATAAAATATGTAGTTAATGACCGTCAACGAGCACCGAGTGCACTTGGTGCATAGCGATGCCGCATCGGCACTACTCCGCAAACCGACGTGGAGGAATACAATGGGCGAATAGGGCTGTCACCACCTATCCCCTACCTCGATGCATCGTGGATTGCGCGACAAACGAGGGTGATTCATAACCTAGACACCACGCCTACGCTATTCATCACTACTCTAGCATCGCACAGGGGTATCCCGTCTTCATCAGGGGCCCTCTACTAGAGTCACTACTAGGAATTGACCCTTAGAGCACCATTTTTTTTTAATGCAACACCAAACATTTGGTTGCAATATTTAGTTCTATAGCAACCAACATTTTATTGGGTTGCGATATCTAGATCTTATGGCCACCAAAAATTTGGGTTGTATCTGTTGAAACATTCGTTGCAACAAAGTTAGTGTTAATGCCACGGTGAAAAAGGTGGTTGCTTTTATGGGTACCTATTGCCACAACTATTTGAGCATTGCGATAGTGTCGATTTAGTGTTGCGATAGATGTATGTTTGTTGCCACGAATATTTATTTGGTTGCGAATAGGCACGCCTGTGGCCACGACAAAATTATGTTGTCTAAAATTTAATCTTTGTTGCGATAGCTCATGTGCCTGTTGCATCTAGAAAACAATTCGTTGCAATAGATGTGTGTTTGTTGCCACGAAGAGTTAGTTGGTTGCGATTATGCATGCTTGTGGCCACGCTAAAATAATGTTGTCTAAAACCTCACTTTTGTTGCGATAGCTCATGTGCCCTGTTGCATCCGAAAACAATTTGTTGTGATAGAACTGTGTTTGTTGCCACGAATATTTAATTGGTTGCGTTTATGCATGCCTTTGGCCACGATGAAATGTCGTTGTCTAAAACTTAACCTTTGTTGTGATAGATCATATGCCTGTTGCATCCGTAAAACACTTCGTTGTATCAATGAGCTTCTATTGCCACCAATGAATTATGTGAATTCATTAGACTATTTTGGTTGCGCTAGAAAAAAGCTGGAGACTTAATTAAGCCCACCCGCGCATTTGAAGAAAAAAAAAAAAACAAAAGTCCCAGCCCACCGACGCATGAGAAAAAAAAAAAAAAAAAAAAAGAAAGAGGCCCAGCCCACCCAGCCCGACCGGCGCATGATGAGAAGAAAAAAATATAGAAAACCAGTTTTTCCCGAGTCCTAACCTAATCACGGCGCCACTAGTTCACGCGGCCACTCTCCTCTAAAAAGTCACGCCGCCACTCCTTCCTCCTGCGGGCGACCCCGGCTTGCTCCCCTTGGCTGGCTATTACTGTGCTTCAAAACAAGGTTAGCAGACAATATAGGGGTCCTAGTTAATTTTCATCTCCTCGGTGAACTATTGAAGAATTTCGAACTCTTGGAGAGTGCTGCAAAGGCATACCGTGCTCATTTGTTTAGGAAAAAAACTTGTCAGAGGTGAAATTTACGTTTGTGTTTGACGGGGTCCTAATGTTGCCTGATATATACGGGCCTGGTGAGCGCTACTCCGTCTCCATGGCTTGTGGGCCATTTTGTATATCTTTAGATTAATAAAATCATAATTAATTTGATTAGGGAAAATAGCTCGATTGAGCAGGGTGGTTTGCATCCTTCCCGGCATCATACAACACTAGAGCACGCACGATGGGGCCACGGGCACCATACAATTGAGTGTATAAGCACAAAAGATAATAGATAGATACGTCCAGTAAGCTTAGTGCCAGGAACCGGTGTTTGACATCACATGAATAAAATAGAGCAGTAGGGCAAAGTCAACGATACAATTTTTAAGGATGGCTATTGCCGAGGTTCTAACATAGCAAACTAAGAACATGCTTGAGCCGCAGCAGGACCTCCGTTGGTCAGTACAGATGCTAGGATCGATCGGACTCCCAGCCATACTGCTCATCTTCTAGGATGCCGAGTGAAGAATCTGCATGTACATAGTATATAAATCAATACATTCACACAACCATATTAAGACTGAGGCACACCAGAAGCCTCGTTGGTTATCACAGGTGCCAACTGCTGATGACTCCCAGCCGCATCCATCATCTTCTGTGAGATCTGCATGTTCATTAGTGTAGAAGTAAGTCCCTTGCATATGATTCTGTACATCAAGCATATGTTCGAGTTATATTTGATCAGACTAATGTACCTGAGGTGCAGTAGCCATCCTCATGCATACAAACATGTGGCTGTGGGTGGTTCAGCACCGCCTGCTCATCTACATTTGATCACAACGAATGTAAAATAAAAATCAGAAGAAAACGGAGGACAGAACTATAGCTGAGTATCATCAATTTCTAAATTCCAACTACTCTTACAAAACAAGCTTCATAGTTTTTGTTTTCAAAAGAAAAATATCTCTTGGAACAATGAGCAGCATATTTCCATAACCGAACTGTAACAGAAAGTAGAATGGATGATATCATACCAATAAAAATGACACCCATAATCAGTTGATAGACACAAAGTGACCCATAATCAGTTGATAGACAGAAAGGCTGACCTTTTGCAGTATAAATACATGGAATAGCTAATAAAGCACACCTACACTGAAACGAACAAAAGTAACTGAACATGAGAGGCTCTTACATTTAGTATAATCCCAAATATGCACTCCCTACGACTTCAAGATAAGCTCTTACATTTAGTATAATTCACAAATATGTATTGCCCATGGCCTCAAGATATAGCAACCATAGAATGTCATAGCATATTCAATCATGCTTCATTGCCAAGTGCATCATGCAGAATGAAAAACATCATGGCATGCAATTAATTAATGAGCTAGAATAAAGTTTGATAGTAAGAAAAATTTGAAAGAGCAGACAATGAGGCAACTAACTGACAGCAAAATCACTTGTAGAAGACTACATAACGGAAGACATAAGCTGAAGCAATCCAGTAACTTTTGGACTGATTATGTATGCCATGTTTATATCCTGATCTTTTTCCGCCTTTAGCTCTATTTAGAAATATTGAAACAATAACCACCAGTCAACTCTTTTAGTGAGTTCCTCAAATATTTTAGCAAGGATCAATACTACTGGTACCTTTATGCTCTGACACTCAAGTTTATCAGTAGCTAATTAGTTTACAGTAGATTACTACTATACAAATACATATCTCATGAAAATATACAATTAATATAATGCACAGCTGAGGGGGAACCTCATACATAACATGAAGTCAACCTAAGACCACAATAAAGTATAGTTTAAGAGCAGTAATTAGGATAATTCACCACAGGTTAACTTTTATATTCAAAATTTAAAATATGCATTATAGTTTAAGGACGGTAAGTTAGGCCAATTCACCAAAGGGTGCCTTTATACCCAAAATTTAAAATACGCATTACAGTTTAAGAAAATAATTAGGGCAGTTATTTAAGATGATTCAAGAACTAATCTGGTGTATATCGAAAACACATTTCTGTTGCTATTGCTTTTGTTTAATGTGTGGGGATAAATAAACTATATATGACAACTCTAGTGTCCCATTGAATTCTCATAGAATTTATTTATAGATTGAATTGTTAAACATTTTTTGCAGCAGTGACAAGACACAGTTGTTCTCCTTCTAGGGCTGAATGTGCTTGGAATTGTTTGATCTCAATTGCTCTTGTTCTATGATTGCTAATTACTCCATGAATTTAATCATATATGTTTTCATGAAATGCAGGGAAAACGCTGGACAGCCAAAACAATTAGAGAAAGCTTCTACGCCTTAATGGTGATGACCGCCACCAACAAGAATGACAAGTTACAGAGATGCTTATTTGTGATGGTGTAGCTGATGGGCGATGGAGCAACAGCGAACACGTATTTAGATCGATTTATTATATGCTAAACAATGTTGTGAACTTAGTTAAATATGGTGTCTTTATTTTGTTAGTTGTGGTCATGTTCTTTTAGCTGAATTCTGGTCATTTTGTGTTACTTCGGTTTGAGACAAAATTTATATTAATGAATGTATCGCTTATTATATGCGATGTGCATGCTGTGGAAATAATTTAAAAAATTCTATTCAAATGCCCCTCGCTGCGATAGAATTAATAATAGGCAACCATTGATTTTGGTTGCAATATGCTTTATTGCGATGAACTTTATGCGTTGCATTACCATATGATCTATTGCCACCAACAATTGTTTGTTGCAAGTGCCCTCTATTACCACCAACATAAATTCGTTGCAACTTCCATATATTACCTCGAAGACTAGTTCGTTGCATTATCATATTATCTATTGCCGCCAACAATTGTTTGTTGCAAGTGCCCTCTATTTCCACCAACACGAATTTGTTGCAACTTTCATATATTACCTCGAAGACTAGTTCGTTGCATTATCATATTATCTATTGCCACCAACAATCGCTTGTTGCAAGTGCCCTCTAATACCTCCAACACGAATTGGTTGCAACTTTCACATATTACCTCGAAGACTAGTTCGTTGCATTACCATATGATCCGTTGCCACGTAGTTTTGGTGTGGCAATACTTTTCTATTGCAACACATTCTTTCGTCGTAATATTTTTCTATTGCAACACATCCGTTCATCGCAATAAAACCTTAAGCAACCAATTCATTCGTTGCAATATTTGTTCTTGCAACCAAGTATTGGTTGCATTATGCTTTTTGTTAGTTGCAATATTTGTTCTTGCAACCAAGTATTGGTTGTATTAGTCTTTTTTGTTCGTTTACAACGCCAGATCTGCTGCAACGCCACATCTTATGTGGTTGCCCGAGGCTATTGTGACGTTCCAACCGCAACCATCCGTGCGACCACCGGACTTAGATGCAATTGATATCGCTTGCAACCAAAAAAGCCATATTGCAACCAAATATAGGCGTTGGGTAAGGGTCGATTCCTAGTAGTGAGTATTTACCAAGAAGGTAAACAACGATCCCGTAAAATGACTAGTAACCCTAAATTAACTTAAGGAAGGACTCATCATGGTTTAGTCATGTATGTATAATACATTAAGCATAAAGTTCTATTTGACAACATCATAGCATGCAAACTATATGCTAGTTCATATGCTAAGATCATCTCGCATGAACTCGTGCTCTATTATAGCTATTGATAATAAGAACAAGAATAATGTGGAGAGCAAAGTATTGATCAATATAAGAAAAGACTATAATGATCATACCAAGTATCCCCAAGAAGATCTTGATCTTCTACATTGTGCCTAACTCCTAACTAAAAAGGAAAAGAGAACAAGTGGAGGGAGAAAGGTGCTTGTGTGTTGTGTGTGTTTACAATGCGTGAGAGGACTTCTTTATATAGGAGAAGGCAAGGGGAGAATGGGGGCTCTCCTTGTTCTCAGCCCAAAACCGACTCCTCTAGCATGCAAACTTGGCGGCAAAGTATTTCCCATGACATGCAACCAAGGGGTTTGGCGGAGAGACATCTTCCACGCATTAGACCATCTTTGGCAACCGCTTTGGCGGGAATTCTTGGCGCCACCCGAAAAGCACCGCATGCAACCGCCTTCCTTCTTCCGGGACACGGGTCAAGGCAAAAGCGCGGGGATCGGGCACTGAGGGCGCTGGCGCGCCGCACTGGGGCGGCCGACCGTGTTTGGCCCGCCCGGTGCCGAGCCTTCGCGTGGGGGCTGGTGGCCCACTCTAGGTCGCCCTTCCGAAGGTGTTTTGGTCCACTTTGTATCGGTTTTGGCCTGGTCACGTTCCGCTTGGCAAGGCGTATTCCCGAGAAGGCGTTTTTGTTCTTTATTTACGTACTCTCACCGGTTTCCGTGTTTGTTCCTACAAAACAAATATTCTACGAATACAAGTGGAACTAGGTGAGTAGTAAATGTTTATTTGGCATAAGTGTGCTTTATCCCTCTTATTTAGAGCTAAGTTGGCGGTATAACATGTGTGATAGTGACCGCCAACAACTCCCCTAAGCTTAACCTTTGCTCGTCCCGAGCAAATAGCCAAGTGTTTTGGTTGATGATCGAGTTGCTTCAATGCCGATATAAATCAAAGTGTGCCATGTTTATAACAAAGTGTTCACTTATTGTTTAAATAAGTTGGCATTTTCATCTATCCTTATTACTCGAATCATATGGGTCTTATGACATTTTTTTCACATTCTTGGGTGATTGCAAGATAGAACGGTTTAGTAGAGCTACTATTTCTTTTATTCTTTTGAGTAACTATCCATCCGGGATTTTATTTAGCATATGTATATATATATTTTTTTTTTGAATAGTTGAGAGAGTATGATTTTCTCTCTTTTTTTTTTTTTTTTTTTTTTGAGAGGTGGGCTCTTCTCACCCTAGACTTGGGTCTTTTATTTCCTCTCTTTTCGAGATGATGGGGCTCGCCGCCCTCGGACACTTGTCCATTTTTTTCATCTCTTTCTTTTTTTTTTTTTAGATTCAGGTTCCCGGATGTCAAGTTCTCTAGGAACAAAGTTATAGTAGAGTCTTTTTGTACCATATCATATCCGGCAATAACTTAGAAAAGGATCATGTTCTTGCAACCCATGTTTATCAAGTTTTTGGGGACAAGACAATATTAGCCAACAAACTTAAACATCAAGGAATTCTAAGTTATAAACTAGGTGCAAGCTGATTCATAAACAGAGCAAGGCGTATTCCCCGAGTTGCGTTTTTGTTCTTTATTTACGTACTCTCACCTGTTTCCTTGTTTGTTCCTGCAAAACAAATATTCTACGAATACAAGTGGAACTAGGTGAGTAGTAAATGTTTATTTGGCATAAGTGTGCTTTATCCGTCTTATTTAGAGCTAAGTTGGCGGTATAACATGTGTGATAGTGACTGCCAACAGTGGACAGGATAAAACTAGAATCACTCTGAGATCACTCAACAAGATCAACTAGCACCGGAGATTACTTTGCACGGATTTCTCAAAGAAGAGCCATGCTCAATTCTCATATCATATCAATTCATCTCTTCTCAAAGGATGGATTACATGGTTTATTCATACTAGAAACATCCCTCCTAGATGAGTGTAAACATAAGCATAAATAAAAGTAAGTGGAATATCATCTTAGTAGAGAAACTGAAGAGTCTTCTTTATTCTCGCGCAGCCACCAGCAGTCTATGCACCCTCCACTAAAATAGTCATGACTCCTAGCTCGGAAGTCTAAAAGATGCACGGTTTGTTGCGTTGGAAACTAGACTCACATATCTTTCCAATAATGTAGCATATGAATGTTGAAACCATGATTATTAATAGCAGCAAGCCACGAAATATAGGAGTAATTCTGCATGCTTCACTTGGCCTTATCAAATATATGTGAGTACAGTTTGTGAGTTGCTTCTTTTTTTTCAAACACTCATTTGTAAAACAGTTTTATAGGTGAAGTTGTTTTTTCTCCCATCTCACGAAGATGAGTTATGATGAAGCTGAAAAAAAGTAGCTTATCATAGCTCTCCCTTATTTCTCTCTCTCATCTGTGCATTAAGCTATTGGTGAACCTATTTAAAGGGCCAAAAGGGGCACAACAATAGCTCAATCAAAATTGCACCCCAGTACGGTTTTTACATCTTTAATGCTCAAGGTTATGTGGATTATGAATTGTTGTGTAATGTTTTGCTCTGGAATGTGAATCCTAATTCTCTCCATATCTAATTCCATACATCCAAACGGCCCAGCCTTAGCAATTGCAAGGATGGTGAGGTGTGCTTGTACCGTGCTGGGGTAATCATCATGATCATAACCCCAATCCTTAGTTGTTTTGCTTGTGAAACAGTCCAAGATTCATACTGGAGATAAATAATTTGATATATATACTGATTAATACAACGGTGTGAACTCTTGTACCGGCGAGTAGGTGATAAGTCACATCGTTCATTCCGGCAACTAATAATCTAACTCAGAGTCTACACAGTGCTCATTTCTAAACAAATAAAATCCAGATCTTATAATGTGCCTGCTTACGTTAGCGATTGCTCCTCGTCACCAATAATGTTTAGGTCACTTCATGTGTGACGTGCAACAGAGCTTTTTCATTTATAATCAGGATCACCTTCTAGTCTCAGTTTTGTTTTAAAAATAATGTTGAATCTTTCTCGATGTTTCTTGCTTCTGTTTGATTTCCATGGATAGATATTGGTCCATTGATAGCTGGAATTTTCATGCATAAGTAAGAATAGTTGATGACAGCTTCAAAGATATTCAAGCTTCCTCTTCCAAATATTGCATTGTATTGGCTGTGCATTTCAACAACATCAAATGCTACTTGTTCTGTTCTTGCGTTGTTTCTTGTTTTGAAAGATACCGGTAGTACAATTCTTCCAATTGAATTTATTCTTTTACCACCGAAGCCAACTAATGGGTATTCTGCTCTTCCCAAGTTTTGCCTTTTGATTCCCATTGCATCTAATGTTGATGCGAAGAGTATGTCTGCGGAGCTTCCACCGTCTACCAAGATTTTTGTGACATCCCATCCGTCAATATTTGCTTCTATTACCAATGCGTCCATGTGCGGGTAATCTTTGAGCTTCATGTCTTGTTCTGTGAAAATGATTGGTTGGTGTGACCATTTTGTCTTTTTGTAAGGGCCTTCCATTGAAATTGAGTTTACCCTTCGGAAATAATTTTTTCTTTCATTGTTTGTTTCATGCTCTATGCTGTTTCCTCCTGAGATTGTCAATATTCTGCCTCTGATTGGCATTATTGTGTTGACTGCCGAGGTAGCTGGTGAATTGTTGCCTTGACTAATTGTAGGATTGTTTATTACTGATGCTTCTGGTTGCTGAGTTGTCATCTGTCCCCATGGTATTGCGGCCAAAGGTTGACAGTTGTAAATTGGTGGAGGTCCTGGTAGTGTTTGATGCGAAGGTCCTGAATTTGGATGAGGATTGCATCCTTGATTATAATATCCTTGACTTTGAGGAAAGTTTGCTTGTCCCAAAAAATTGATTGTCTTCTGGTTTTGTATACTTCTGCTTTCTTGTTGTACCTCATCGATGCTTTTCTTTATTACTGGACACATTTTTGACGTGTGTCCAGCCCCTTTGCCATGCACAAGGCAAAACATTTCTTCGGGTTTTAAAGGTCTTCGTTCACCAAATCTTGTTTGATTGAAACCTCCTCTATAGTTGTTGTTTGTATTTCTGTTTTGAAATTGGCTTCGCTGGTCCTGGCTTCGCTGATCGTTGTTGAATGCATTTTCTCCACTTTGTTCGTTGTTAATTTGATTCACTCGTTGCGGTTGTTGATGATAATGATATTGCCTTCGTTCAAAGTTTGGAGCCTTGTATTGATTGAATTGATTGTTGGCCTTCGCTTTACTTCTTTCAAGGTTTTCTTCTTCGATTCTTTTTCTCGTAGTCGCCATCAGATTTTGCATATTTCAAACTCTTCGTAAAGTTGGGCGACTCAAGCTGTCTTTCTCTTTTCGGATGTGATGAAAGTTGGCTTGCCCTTAATCCTCGATGGCTGCTATGATGACCACTTCATCCGTATATCCGGTATCCGAGTTTTCATTTGAATGAATCTCTTATAATATTTGATCAATGGCTCCTTTGGATATTGCTTGATGTCAAATAGCTCGTCACTTGTTATTTGAATGTGTTGAAATCCTTGGAAATCAATTAGCAACATTTGCCCTTAGTTGTTCCCGTAATTTTTGATAGACCTTGGTTTGAGCGAAGAGTACCATTTTTGTGCGTAGCCTTTCATTGCCATGATGAGTGATTTTGCTAATGTTGTTTCATCCCCTCCTCCCGAGGTGAAGCGAAGCTTTTTCGAAGCTCATAAGGAATTGCCTTGGATCCGTGAGTCCTTCGTATGTTGGAATTATATTGAACTTGAATCCTTTTGGCCATTTTGCTATTTGCGGTCGATTGACAATGGGGATTCTGTACCAATAGCTGTTGTGATCTTGTCTTGCTCTTTTTCTTTCCTTAAATTGTTGGTTGAGCTTGGCTCCTCAATGTTGATGACTTCTTTTCTTGTTTCTCAAGTTCTTCGTTTAATTTTCTCAATCCGAATCGGCTTCTTCAATTCTTTGTCTTATGGTCTTTTCTCTTCTGGGCCTATTCTTCAAGTTCTTTTTCTTTCCTTGCTAAGTCCTCTTCAAGTGCTTTCAACCTTTGTTCTTCATTTCATTGTCTTGAGATTTTGATTTTTCTCTTGCTTCCTCACTTTCTTCATCTTGTCCGTTTTCTTGTGATCTTGTCTCTTTATTTGTTTGTTTCTTTGGTCTTCCCATGTCTTTAGTTGGTCGTGGGTATGTTCGAGCACACACAAAACGGTGGGCGCAAGATGTTGGGTAAAGAACTCCAAACACGTTTATTGATGAATATATTAGTCACAAAGTGAATTACAACATGCCCATTACAAGAGATGTCGGGGGTTTTTATAGTCCCCCTGGCCGTAGCTTTTGGTAAAAGAACAAATTCTACAACTATACAAACGTTTAAAGACAAACATCTCGCGAAGCCATTCATGATGCCTTCGAATGATATCTAGAGTTTTACATCATATGTTAGCTCAGAAATATAAGGTCCATACAGGCCGAAGCCTCCTTCTTCAACTTCTTAATCTTGACTTTGAACGGAAGGTCTTTGTTCTTTCTTCGAGGTAATGATCTTAATGTGTAATCTTTCTTGACTTGACTTCTACTTCTCCTCTCATGACCTTCGTTAAAAACTAACATGTGAACAATCTTCAAAGTTTGGGTTAGGAGTTTGGTTAGAAAATAAAGTAGACCCCCAACAGCCGTTTTGGGTCAACGGGGAAAATTTGTTTTCAAGGGCCCATTAGCTAAAACCACCAGGAGGCCCAGATTGAAGAAAAGCCTCGTGCGGGAAAAAAAGAGTTCAATTTTTTTTTTAAAAAAATGGAGATCTTCATCCAACCTTTCCATCACAATGTTTATACAAATTGTTGCAAAATCCATGCGTTCCAACTTGCTAAAAAAAAAACCCCAAGTTAGTGCATAATACCTCTATTTTCTTTTATAAACCGCATTAACATGACACCGTCTCTCGAATAACACTTTAGCTATTTATTTACTTTATATTACATTATTTATATTTGTAAATTCATGATAATTAGGTTTTTATGTGTGTATTATAATGTAGGTGAAAGATCTTAAAGTTCAAATTTTAATGTGCAAGTGTGTCTTATAGAAAAACTGGAGACTATGAAAGGCATAAAAGATGCGGGTCTAAGTACATTTTGGATGTAAAATAGGGAAGCGAATTTCAGAACCGTTAAGTGCCAAGTATTTTAGAACCAGTAAAATAGACAAGAGCGTCAAGTATTTGGAAATGGAGGTTAGTTTTTAAAAAAAACATGCATTGCCCATTGATAGTTCACAGTAGTTCAATAATGCTTCTGCAAATATTCAGAGACTAGAACATGTAGGAGAAGGTTTTCTGTCCAAGTATCCATTCAGTCACAAGCATGTGCACCAAAGTAGCTAAAAGCCGAAAGGAGCCGTACCTTTTCAATATTGAGATCTTATATTCTGTCCGAAATGTGACGCTGAAAATTCCGTAACCCAATGGCGCCTCTTCAGTCTTCACTTCGGACATGATGATCAGAATATTAGATGCTCTTCAATGGAAGGCTGGACACCACAGGAAAGTAGGAGCCATGGTTGAAGATCTGCCATGCAACACCCAGTGACGAAGGCTAAAAAAAATTTAGGTGGGGCTGAAACAAAGGGAGATGTTAATTTGCATGAAGATTTAATGGTGATTTTTTTTTTTGCTACAGTAATTAACCTTGATTATCGGATTTTAGGGGAGGCTTGAGCCCTACTAGCCCCACTGCTAGCTTTGTCACTGGCAACACCCACTTCGTGCTGGCAAACTCTTTCACTGGTTTTGTTTGTTGTTTCTCCATTCCAAATTATAAGTTATATTGGCCTTGACAAGTCAAACTTCTCTAAAAAATCACCAAATTTATGAAATATATATTGACATCATAATAGCATGTTGGTAATTTATATGTTAATATAGAGGTTACTTTAGATTATGATTTCATAATGGTATAGGTGGGCAATTTAATTGCAAATTAAGGAGGTTCATGTTGTTTTTCATGATTTTAGATGGGTGTTTAGAAAAGATGTAATGACTATTATTATCAAAAGTGATTCAAATGTACTAAACTTATAGTCAGATCTTTCTAGTTTTGTCAAAATGTATAGGATTTATCCTTTTTAGTGAGGGACATGAAGGCTCTGTTGGAGACCTTATTAGTAAGATACACATTATCTTTCAGTAAAGAAAATATGATTACTGAATTTTGGCAATGCATTTACTTGAATGTATATATTGGAAGAAATTGACGTTGATAACCGAAAGGAATCAATTAGACGTTTGGTGTAGTATCATCAGTAGCCCAAAATGGAAAGTAATTGAAATATGAGTCTTTTGCATGTATACTGTCTGAAAAGGAGAAAAAAAAAAACTACGCTAAAAGTGGCTTGTTGTTGGTCATAAAAATCTATGATTAATTCAAGACTATGGATTTTTTTTTTTTTTTTTTTTTTGAATGGAAAGAGTTCCGGCCTCAAACTTCATCAAAGAAGTATGAGACCAAAAGTATTACAAAACACACACCTTAAAGCTTAACTTATTATAAGAACACCACTAGAGTCCAATAAGAAGAGTAAACGACCAGCCTTTAGCGCAAACAGGCTCATTGGTCTTGACTCTAGCAAAGACTAGATGGAATAGTAATTGAATATGAGGACTTAAGTAAAAGTGCAATTGTACGAACCCAAAGAGGCACATATGCATTGTACAAGCACACATAAGCGGCTGTGCTAGTAGTGTAGTAGCACAGTGGGGTGCAGCAGCTGCTGTTTATTTCTTCTATAGAAGAACAGTGATGTGTGCAGTGTGCTTGCTGCAGCAGCAGCCTTGCAAGCTCTTACGAGCACAGCCAATACATTCTACCAACAATGACCAATGACCAACGTGTTACTGAAAACACTATACAAATGTGGATTGCTGGGCAAATCTCCTTTGGCAGAGAAAACCTGATCCAGCAAAGTAAAATTCAATCACTCTGCCCAAGGAGAAATGGCCCAGTAATCCTTGACTTGCATGCTTGCACACAGGAAACGGCAGGCACTCTTCTTATTTTATTTGGCTTACCTGATGACTGGCTTGTTGCATCCGAGGTTAGATCAATGTAGTATTTATATGAATAGGACTGTTGCTAGATTTGGCCGCGTGGCATGGAAGCTTGTATCGGCATATCCGCGTGATCTTCTCTTGTCTCTTTGCTTGACAGCTATATACTTGGCATATTTTTCAGATCAAAAGAAGCATATTTTCTAGGCATTGGTATCTTCCTTATGTTGGAAGTATGCAATTGCAATAGTGAACATAGCGAGTGACTTGCAACTGTTGTAATATGTTACGCCAGTTTGTAGTACTTGCCATCTTCAGACGCTCAATGTATTCAAAGGTTGGATCTTTCGCTCTTCTCCTTCTGTACTCGAGCAACAAAGCTACTGTCTTCCGCTCTTGATGCTAGTGTGCCATTTTCTTGTCTATCTTGCTGAATTCCACTTTCCTGAAATCAGTAGAATTTCAATCTATTCTCCTCGCCATGGGATCTTTTGGCAAATTTATTGCTAGTCTGCTGCATTCACCCTTGACCTATTATAGGTGACAGGTGAGATGCACATGTCATAATGATGATTTGATGATTCCCGCTGTATGTCATTTTATATTTGCTTTCTGCAAATTTCTAATATATACAGAAAATATGAATGTACAAATTAGTCAATGGTACTTCTTGACAGAAAAAAAAAAATGAAAAAAGTAGTCAACAATAACTGTTGGTTAGAATTTATAATGAAATAGAAAAAAATTAGCAAAACATATGGCGATTTAGGATCCAAAGATTTGATAAAACATAAAGATCCATTTGCTTTCTATAAGTTTTGATAGATACAGAAATATGTATTACAAATTAGTCAATTGTATCTCTTTGAGAGATTTTTTTAAAAAAAAAATGGTCAACGATAACTGTTGGTTAGAACTTATAATTGACAAGAAAAAGAAACAACAGAAACAGAGGGCATATTTAGAAACCAATGATTTTATAAAATATTAACATCCAGAAAGCATGTAAACAATTATCTCAGGACAGAATCCAAGGTTTTATATATTTATAAGTGTTACGCGGCCTTTCGACGCCCGCAGCAGCTCAAACTGCAAGAGGTGCATCCTTTCTAAAAAGATCATGGAATCAAATACCTACTGGATTCTTCAACTTAGGCAGCTTTGAACAGCACCAAATGAGTAGATCCAAGGGGATGTTCCACTACAAAGCATAGCATCAATGGGCCTTCATGGTATAAAACAAATAGAATACAATCTGTTTGTGCTTATTCAATGCATGTATATGTAATTAGGGGAGCATGTATGAATTGATTGAAGAAGATGGTGGTTCAGTGCATATGTACAAGCATGCAATTTCCAAGCTTTTTCTAGACAGAATGAGACTAGTTCTTTGGCACAATATAAATCTTGTTACTGCAATGGTCAAAAAGTAGTTATTACTGGTTAGTACCATAGGTCCATAGCACTCGTGTTCAAGCTCCAGCAATATAAATATGTCTCAGCACACTCATAGTAGCAAGTTTGGCATCCAACTGAATTTGTGAAAGATCTAGTAATAATTACTTTATAAATTTTCAATTCTAATCCACAAATAGATATATGAAGTCAACATCTATTAGCAAGGAATTGCTATAATGAGAACTTTAGGTAAATTTTTTCGAACACGAGAACTTTAGGTAACTCCATCAGTAATCCAGTAACCTGATTACAAGAAAGAAACAACCTAGAAACTAAAACAAGGTAACTTGACAAGCTAATAGAGACGGTAATGTGTACAAAATAACCAGATAGATGATTTAGATTCTGGTAGTATTAGTCTAACAGATTATGGTTTGCCTCTAATGCAAAATGTATCATCTGTAGAAGTGGATTCTTTTGGCATCAATGTCCTTTTCCAACAATAGTGGTAGAGAATAAAATGGCAAAAGAGCCCTATGCCTTTCAGCTTTCTAGTGAGAATCGTGAGATGGCCAGAGGCTAAGAGAACAACGGAGAGTAAAATAAAAGGCAGGGGCAGAGGAATACCTCCTGAAAAGATTGTCCTCATTTGGAAGTATATCCAGAAGCATATCCAGATTTTGCTTGCCGGTCTGAGCCCTATATATTTGCAATGGCAACATACAAAGCAGGGCAAGAAACAGAGTGAGCACAAAAAAGAATGAGGGGCACAATAAAGAGAGTTAAAGGACTTTCTGGAAAAACAAAACCAGCAGAGATCAACAACGAACTATAGTGCAGTTTTCAGGGTAAGAATCACAGTGCAGTTCTCCTCTGGCATGGAGGCCAACGTAGAAGGCATTGGAGAATGAACTACAATATTGCCATCCCTGCCAAAGGAGAATTGCCCTGCCATTCGGTATAACCCTGCCTTGGTTTCGTTTTTCTTGCATCAGAGTACTATTTGCAACCATTGATGGGGAATAGCTAATGCAATAAAGGTAGAGCATATGGATCCTATTCAAACACCTTTTTAAAAGACCATGTAGAGAATGCTTTTACCAGTATTGTACAGTGTAAACCTAAAAATCACAATGGAAGCAGCATTTCTTAATGTTGTGCTCTAAAAAGCACATCATGTCAAACAAGTCAAGAATAAAGTGAATGCTCAAAGGTAGCTGCTCAAATAGAAGAAATAAATGCCCCACTGACTAACAAAGTGTCTACCTGTTTGTTCAAGTAGCCATCCATCTTCTGAATATTACCATCGGACGAGATGGAATTCCCCTTCGAGGGGTCGGCCGAGACGGGGCGCATACCTCAAGGGTCGGGCGACATGGATGTCCCCCACCCCCAGGTCGGATGATGCGGGGTCCACCTCACTAACCCTTTGTCCTTAGATACCATGATATTTATATCTGACACAAATACTAGGGCCAGAAGCAGGAGATGGACACACTAATGGCTTTAGTGTAAGCAAAAGACAGAACATGCTTTGGTGATCCATCACATTTTTTTTTGAAAGGAAAGCAGGGGAGCACCCTACCTGTTTTTTTTTCATTATCAAAAGATAGAACTGTACAAACAAAAAAGACAGAAAGAACAAAAGACACTAACAGCTAGGCTAAGGGCTAAGGAACAGCTACAGAGAGAAACTAACACTAAGAACAGGGAGGGAACAAAAACAGAAAAGAGGAAGGAGGAGCTGTACAAGGGAGAAGGAGCCGGGTACAAGACTATAAAGCCCAAAAACAAAAAACAACCAAGGTTCAGTTGTATTGATCTAGCCATGTTGATAAATCCCATCACATTTTCCTCAAATCAGCATAACAACTACCCAACAGAGTCAGTATTCGCTAAATTTTTATCAGAACCACCTAGTTGCAGGACAAATATCATAATCCTGCATCTACACACAATATTGACATACAAGTCACAAAGATAACCTGGATAGAGAAGAAGTAAAGATCTACAGGTAAAATAAGATGTACCTGCATACCACCAAATGTTGGTAGCAAATTGGCAGCTACTACCATTTCCTCCTCAACACAAACAAACACAAAAGTTCATGAAAACTACTGCACATTTGACCAACAGAATCTAATTGTGGTATTGTGTGTCTATATATGCATCTGCTCAACTATTGAAGATTGAAACACAAGAAAATCACAAGAATTACTGTCGGTGCACATTTTAACATTGAAAATGCTCTGTCTGGTATTGCAGAGATAATAAACCTCTTGAATGAAAGCACTGTCACAAAAAATTGGTATGACCGATGTCACCTAGCTAGGTTGGATAGCTATCTCCATAAACTTTTTTCTTGTGCAGAATAGAACCAAGAAAGGATGGATCCTATGGGACACAACTATTGGGGATTTGGAATCGGATCGAAGGATGAGCCACAGGTCGCTGTAACTGAGAGAACAGAACCTACCAATCTACAATTTCCTCCCTACAGTGGCCAATTTTGTATACCTCCTGCGGCTCCCAAGGGGAAAAGCCGTCCGTCAGCAGCCAGCGCGCAGGCTGGTGGAATCCTCACAGCCTCGCCGCTCGCCGGAGGAGAAGGCCGGACGCGGGCAAGGAAACCGCACAAACAGAAAAGTAGGGGGCCTCTCAAGAGTTCTAGGAGTGAGAACCGAGACGGCCCACCTAAATTTAAGGGCTTGAATAGGAGCTGGAGCTTTTTTTCTTTCTTTTTCTTTGTTGCTGCAAGCCCTCGAAATTTGGGTTTGAGCGCTCATTCGGAGATTTCTATGCCGCGGTAGCTGCGTGGCTTGTAGCAGGAGGAAGAGGTCACGGTGATCAGGGGCTGCGTGGATCATCTCCTCCAGCATGGGACCGGAGCCACTCTGATGGGCTTGCAAGTGTGAGCCTTGGTAGGTCGAGGTGCCGATGTGATGTGGCAACCGATGCCTTAAGAGCATATCATACGTCTAAGTTTACAGATTAGTTTACAGATTTACACAGAGAGGTTAAAACTACGGTTTGCTAGAAATATATCAAACTATATATGAAAACTCTTTTAGCACGAATCTTATCTTGAGGACCTGCATTAATATATCACTAATCTCTTTTAGCATGAATCTTAATCTATTTCCATATGTACTTAATTAAAAAAAATTTGTTCTTTGCTTTAGCCGATGCCTAGAGTTTAAAGGTTTACATAGAGAGATTAATTTGCACCTGATCCATTCCCCAATAATAATAACCATGATAGAGGTGACCTGAGAGCATATCGGAGATTAGCCAAATCATTTTGCAAAGCAAAAATGTTTCCAAAATACAATGTAAATTACTTAACAAATTTAGTAGTTTTGGTTCCACCTCGTTCATTCTCTTTTTTAGATAGTCTAAGGCTATCACCCTCTGTGTTTGAGTCATGTACAGTAAAAAAAGCTAGAGGCCTAACACATGGTCTACTCCATCACCGCACCCATCTACCCATCTCCGTCGCTCTTCCAACCTTTCTCCTTCCTCCCGCACCAAATCCGAGCCCCGAGCCAACACCGCGCGCGGTGCCCCGAGCAGCCGCCCGCGTGCCGCGCCCCGGGAATCTCACCGGGAAGCTGGAGCCCCCTCCGCGTGCCGCGCCGAGCATCGAGCCCGACACGACTCCATAGCCGCCACCGCCGCCACCATTGCCGGACGAGCTCGCGTTGCGGGGGGCTGGCGGGCGGCGATGACGCAGTTTCGGCTGGTGCCACGGCCGCGGCAACGGCGCGCTGGCTCGAGCATGGCGGGGAACGCGAAGCGGCGTGGCCGTCCCCATTGGACCAACAGAACGAAGAGGGAGGGAGAAGAGGGCGGCGGTTGCTTGGGAGCTCGGCGCGAGATCAGCGGCGAGGCGCACGAGCCCGGCAGCGTCACTGCCCCGCCGCGTCCGCCGCGCCCGCATCCGCACGCCCGCCTCGCCCGCTGCATCCAACGCGCCGCCCGCCCCCAGCTTCGCCGTGCCGGCGCGGAGCGGAAGCGCCGACGGAGGCCCCGCCGCGCCACCCCCATCTCCGACGACGGCGGCATCCACTACGCCGGCTCCCTCCCTCGTCACCGGCGCGCATGCTCATGCTGCGGCGGCGGCGCGCCCGCCGCAGCGGCCAGCGGAGATCCAGCGGCGGCGGGCGTCATAGGCTCGCCACCGCCGCCGCCTCGCCGTCCGCCTCGTCGTCACCATCGTCCTCATCGCCAACGAAGATGGTGGAGCCACGCCCGCACCGGCAGCGTGCCCCTGCTCCGCCCCGCCTATGGGCCCACCATGCCATCTGCGACCGGGATTTGGGGGTTGAGGAGAGAGAAGCCGCATATGTGCCTTCGCTCTCTCCTCCACACGCAAAATACGGCGTCGTTTGCCTCCTCTGTTGGAGGGTGTTTTTATCTGCAAAAACACTGTTCGCGGCTCATTTTGGGCTTTTACGTCGTCTGTTGGAGACAGCCTAAGGCCCTATTTGATTCCTATGAGACTAGGGACTATGACTAAGTTTTAGTCTCATTTAGTCCTTAAATTACCAAGTAAGAGAATTAGAGACTAATTTTTAATCTCATTTAGTACCTAGTCCAATAGACTCTTTGGAGGGGCTAGGAATTTAGTCCCTATTAGTCTCTAGTCCTTAGTCTCTCCAACCACCCTAACTCACTAATTATCGATGTTTTGGTTTTACAGACGACTCTTGGAGTTATAGGTGGAAGTTGGATCTCCATGGATATACAATGGATAGGCTCAGTTAAAAAAAAATAAACTAGGAAGAGATGGTCTCCACAAAAATTTGAATTCCTAGTTCATTTGCTAAAATCCATGGATGTCAAATTTCTGCTCTGGCTCCCACATCTACTTGGAGTCCTGTAATATTTTTAAATCAAAAACTATTTAAATTTTAAATAAAAAGATAAATTTAGATGTTTTTTTAGACATTTAAATATTTGCCACCATGCCTCCTCTTCGGTCGCCAGCTTCAGTTGCCACCGACGGAACCTCCTAGAGATGCCCAAGTTCCCCACTTCCCCTTGTCACTACCACCTCCGGCCAGGTCTCCGCCGCCTCCATTTGCAGTGAGTAGCAACCACCGCCGCGGCGCCTGAGAACGCATTCCAGTCCAGCCTTCCATGTGCGGCGGGGGGGTGGTGCACCCTCAGCCTGGGCCAAGTTGCCAGGGCATTCGGCTTCTGCACCATCTCCGCTAATGCGGGCAGTGGTGGAGACGGCCCCGCTGTGCCATCGCTCCATCTTGACCGGTAGGGCAAAGCTTTTGGGTAAACGGGTTCATGTCCCAAACCGCAAGGATTCCGGCAGTCGGTGACACGTTGGCGGCGAGTTCAGCGGCGGCTCGGCAGCCTTGGGGCGCCGGGGCAAAGGCGCGCGGGTCGTGAGCAGCTGAAAGGTCCTAAATGGCTAGAGGAGGGGTGAATATCCAAATAAAATTTTTGCAAATTCACTAGACAAACTTGTTAGAATAACAAATGGCGATAAAGGCATTTGCTCTAGCTCTAGTTGTCGGCAAGCCTCCTATTAACAATTCTAGTTTCTATTGTCTCTAATTCACACAAGAAGCTATGTCACTACTTTACTCCTAGGTGAACAAGCTAATTACTCTAGCAACCTAAGTAAAACTACTCAATCTACACAAGCACAATATATATCAAAGTAATGCAAGAGTGTAGAGGAGATATACCACAATGTCGAGGTTAGTCAATCCAATCACCAAGGATGATACAATGAGATAACCAATATGAAGCCATTCACCAAGTGATGATAAAGACACAAGTGTGAATCTCATGTTTGGTTTAGGAAATTGATGACACCTTGTTACGCTAATCCTTTGCTCTAAGTGTGCTTAAGAGATAGGATTACATGGATGACGTGGAGCAACATGACCATGGACATGGACGTTGCTAGATCATCGAGCTTGCATGTCGGAATGGAAAGGACCCAAAGATCAAGGCAAAGGTATAACTTGATAGGGTTTTCTTTCGGTGATCAAGACACTATAGAGAGTGTGATCACATTTAGGATAGATAGCCGACTATCAAGAGGGAATGCCACGACTAATCCAATGAGAAAGTGCCTCTAGGTTCATATTGACTTGCATATGCATTTAGATTCTAGAGCACTAACTTCGTCCTTGCCAAATCAATTGTGAATTGCTAACACTTGTGATATTGAGATCATCCTCGACGTGTTGGCAACCTTGGACAAGTGACGGAAGAAGCAACGGAGAAGAAACGACAACAGAACAACGACATGGGCTATTTCTTTTCTAACCGGACGCTGGGAGGAGCGACCAGACGCTGGAGGTGCTTCGACCGGCGCGTCCGGTCGGCATCGTCCGGTCGATTCTAGTAAGGTCTGGAATCGACTGATTTGCCGACCGGTGCGTCCGGTCATCGACCGGACCATGCGACCGAACGCATGGCTCGGCTTGTCAGCTATGGGGCCAGGGACTTTGTCGGTTGTGACCGGAAGCCTGACCGGACGCATGGCTGGAGCGTCCGGTCACCGACCGGAGCGTCCGGTCGGCACGCAGAAACTGTGATTTGAACCCCAACAGCTCCATTCTTTGGTGGGGCCTATATATATGTATGTGTCCGGTTCATTGAGCTTTCTCTTGCACATTTGATCATTCCTACACACTTGTGAGCTAAAGAAACTCCCCTCCACTCATCTCTCTAGCCTAACTTTGATTCTTGGGTGAGATTGAGTGTGATTCAAGTGCGTTGCATCGTTGATTGCATCTAGAGGCACTTGATCCTTGGAGGAGCTGTGGGATTCTTATTATCTTGGGAATTTGCTTGGTTCGAGGCCACACCGGTGGACTTGTGATGGGTTGAGCCTCACCCCGCGTGAGATTCACGAAAGGCATCATAGTGGATTGCTCGTGGCTTGTGGATCCCCTCTTGTGAGTGTTTCATTGATCTCCCACCGTGGGATTTGGCACCGACCATTAAGCTTGTGGAACATCAAGTAGGTGTATCGCCACAACGAGGAGTAGCGTGTCGGCAAACACATGAATCTAGGTAAAAAAAATCATCATGTCAATTGTCTTGTGCTCGTTGGAGATTTCATATTGATCACGGTGATTGGTTTCCACCTCTACACGTCTACGTCGGTATATCGATCACACCCTCTCTAGCATTTACACTTGTTTACTTGTTTAGCTTGAGTAGTGGTAATTGATCTAGCTAGTGTTCTTGTTCTAGATTGTGTAGTGTCACCACCTAGGATTGACATAGCTAGCTAGATTGATTGACTACTGATCATAGACTTTATTTAGTAGTTGATTGCATAGGGGTCTTGCATAGATAAACTTGTAGCACCGCTTTGTTATGCTTCGCCGTTTTGAATACTAACCGGTTGATCAAGTGTTCTTGAAGGAAATTTTAATAGGCTATTCACCCCCCCTTCTAGCCATTAGGACCTTTCAAGTAATATCAAAGCCGAGGCACCATATTTGAAGGGTTTAACAACCTACGGTGAAAAATGACGTTGAGTATCCACATCAACAACACCAAGAAGGCGCCTCCTTTCGATGGCATCAACTTTACCTATTGGAAGGTGAAGATGACCACACACCTCAAGTCAATCAATAGAGAAGTGTGGAAGGTCACGGAAAGCAAGTTCGAGGTGGCAAACCAAGAGGCACCTACACCGCTAGAAGAAAAGAAGCTACAAGCCAATGACATTGCCGTGAGCGCTTTCCATGAGGTGTTCAATGACAAGGTGTTTGAGCAAGTAAAGTCCCTTGAGATTGCTCATAACATTTGGAAGAAGCTTGAAGAAGCTTATGAGGGCACCGAGGGAGTCAAGGCCACCAAAGCATACATCAAGCTTGAGCAATTCAATAGCTTTAAGATGGAAGAAGATGAGAGCGTGCTTGGAGATGTTTCACCGCATGCAAGTGTTGGTGAATGACCTCGGTTTACTAGGAGAAGATATCAAGGACAAGACCTTCAACATAAAGTTCTTGAGATGCTTGACGGAGAGGTTTGGGATGTTGATCACCGTTCTAATTAGAACAAACTTGAAGGACTTGACACCCAACCAATTGCTTGATGAGGTGATGACTGATGACTCCTATAGAGATGACAAGAAAAGATGGAGTTTGTCAACAAGGGCAAGAAGAAGGAGAAGGATGATGAAGACAAGAAAGATGAGAAGAAAAGCGTGGCACTCAAGGCTAGCTCATCATCCAAGGGCAAGTCAAAGAAGAAGGAAGAATCAAGTGATGAGGAAGATGGTTCTTCATGTAGTGGAAGTGAAATGGATGAGCACATGGCTCTTTTTGTGAGAAAGCTTGGCAAAATGATGAAGAAAAAGGGCTACATCTCAAAGAAGAAGAGGCATGCATCAAAGAAGAATGAGGGTAACATGAAGTGCTTTAGATGCCATGACACTGAGCATCTAATTGCCAAGTTCCCCTATAATAGTGATGATGAAGATGCTATTGCCAAGGCAAGAAAGAAGAATAAGAAGAAGAATGAGAAGGATGGCACTTCTTACAAGGCAAAGAAGAAGAATGAGTATCATGTTGCTACATGGGATAGTGATGCTTCATCTTCATCAAGTGATGAAGAAGATGACAAGAAGAGCAAGAAGAAGAAAGGTCTTGCTTGTGTGGCTATTGTTGGTATTTGATAAGCCTACAGAAATATTTATAGTTTATATAATCCGCAGTTTAACGGATATCTTGGTGAGCACTATTGGGAATATGCCCTAGAGATAATCATAGAGATGATTGTATCACCTTGTATCCATGATATATTATGTGTTCATGAATATCCATTAAAGACAACTTGTATCGATTGGCAATTATGTGAATTGTTTTGTGAGACTCTTTACTTGTATGATTATTCTATAATTGTCCCTGGTTGGAGTTCATGTGAGGACACACATGAATATTAGATCAGCACACATATTGGTTGATGACTATGTTTCACAAGCCATAGACATGGAGATGTCAAACTAATAGTGTGGGCACATGTATGACATGGGGCTGGATTGACCCGACATGAGATGTTACTATTATTGTCTCTTTACACATCATGTACGTTATGTCCTTAGACCTGAGATTGTCGTATGTACTCAAGATGTGAAACGACCTACTTAGGGACTATCAAATGTTACTCTGTAATTGGGTAGCTATAAAGGTGGTCTTCAGGTTTGTCAGGAAGCATGCTGTGAGGCATAGTCAATCAAGATGGAATTGCCCCTCTCCATGAGGGAGAGATATCACTGGACCACTCAATTGATTGGATCAAGAAATGCATGGCCGTGCTTGGGTTAAGTGTTAACCCACGAGGTGGACCAAATATCGTGTGGCAAGGGAATAACATGTATGTGAATTTGTGGTGGTTCGTCTGATATGATCATTGCGTACACATGGGAGTCGACACGTCTTGCTAGAGGCCGCTTATCGGCTATTGGTCGAGTAGGAGTACTCGGGCCATGTCTATGTGTGCGTGAGCCCATAGGGTCGCACGCTTAAGGGGAAGAAGGCCTAATTCGGATATGATCCAATTAGACGAGGTTTAGGGTTACTAATGGGCCTCCAGCTCGGGAGCCTGTTAGGGACGCCTATATATATGAGGTGGGCGCGGGGCTAGGTTAATCCACGCCACTTTGGCAGCCGCCGCCGCCCACGCCCTCGCCTCTTGCTCCTCACGGACCTAGCGATGCAGGCGCACGCTTCCTCCCCCGTGCGTGTGGGATACCTCGGAGGTGCTGCATCCGGAGCACAAGGACGAACCGCACGTGGAGGACGGACGTGAGCAATCGCACAAAGACCGCCGCTACGCGCACATCTTCGTCGAGGGTCGACACTTCCGCTGCACCTGCGCGTCTAGTGGTAATCCCGTGATCTATAACTAGCAGTAGATCCTTGGTTTATGGGTAGAAAATTTTTGTTTTCTGGCTAGCGTAGCGATCCCATATTCCTTCAAGCACTTCACCCGGGAGAGGGTTTTAATATCGAATCCACAGGGAGAATGATGTGAAGATAACTGAGGCATATAACTAATCCCTGAGCAGCAATCAAGGACTTGAGAGGATAAAGAGGTAAGGAGATTCCTACGGTTGTCTAGTTCTTACCCTTGTAAGCGATGTTGATATTGTCTTAAGGGGACGTACTCAAAGGAAAGGAGAGACGAAATGTGTAATCCTCCAGTAACATGGTCCTACTTGGCCTATCATTCGGGGGGTGGACTCCAAAGGAATCAATGGTACTGTCACTACCACGAACTACCACACGACCCGGAATGTAGGGTGCATTCACAAGCAACCTCGGTCTAAGCACCACGCCTAAACCTAAGCTAACTCCTCTAACCTATAGGGTCCTACAAATTAAAGTACTCAAACAAGAGTTGTGAACAATAAGAGCAATAAAACCATTTACTCACTTAAATAAGAAGTTGATCCGCCATAGAAGTCTCAGGACCAAGTGCCATGAGGCCTTTGATCCTGGAGGTACAAGCATAGAGGAGTCACCGACAAGTCTGGTGCTTCCCCTTCTTCTCCTCCACCCATTCTTTAGCTCTCAAGACTAGATCTAGTCACTCTCTTGGGGAATTACAGATCTAATCTCTCAACTTGATGCTTTGCTCTTCAACTTACTCTAGGGCTTCTAGTTCTATATAGTGTTCTAGTCTAGATTAGAACTAGATAGGAGAGGTTGTTCTCACATTGGGACACCTCTATGACCAACAGGTCAAGAGATAATGAATAGAATGAATTAGGGTTTAGCCCTGGGGTCAGGGGGTCTTCTTATATAGGTCTTGGCGATGAATGATGACCATTGGATCATCAAACCGACCTTCAATAACGGTGTAGATACAACCTCAAGGTCGGTGGTAAACCGACATAAAAATCTGAGGCTGACATGTGGACCTGGCCTGGCGGCCGCCCTAAATTGCCCTGGCGGCCGCCAGGGTCTTGTGGCACAACCGTGTCAGGTTTCTCCCTTCTAGTGTCTTCTAGAATGTTTTAGTCCACTTTTTGGGTTGAATTACTTCATGGTTAAGTCTTGTCATCGTATGGGATGTAAACTCTTAGGTTTCTCACCGTTCTTATCTGCTTTTATCTGTTTAATCCCTAAAAAGATATAAATCACCAAAGCTCGTTGAATTATGTCAGTAAAGCCCCTAGACTTATGTTGATATTCATTTTATGCCCTTATTTCATGTTTAATTGACTAGTAATATTATGCTATAACAGGTGTCAACAGCTACGCAAGAGAAGATTTCTCTATTTGACACACCTTCTTCATGCTTCATGGCTAAGGCCTCAAAGGTACAATCTATCACTAGAAATGATGATGATGCTAGTGATAGTGATAGCGATAGTCATGATGAGTAACCCACACATACCCTAGGAGAATTACATGTCATACTTGATGATTGCACTACTATGTATATGGAAAGTAGAAAGGAATACAAGGGGTTGATTAAGGAGAGAAACACCCTTAAGCAACAACTTGATGAGCTTAGGGCATCTTATGAGAGTCTAAAGGTAGACCACAAGAAGCTTGAAAAGTCTCACTCCAAGCTTGAGAAATCTCATTCCTCTCTAATTAAGGAGAAAGATAGCATGAACATGAATGTGGCTAAGGTTGATACTTGCAATGCTAGCATATCATGTGATATACTTGTTGAGCCTTTGCCATCTCCTAAATGTGTTGCTTCCACTAGTACTTCATCTAGCACATCTACTTCTAGTGATACTATTTGTGATACCATGCTTGTCAATGAAAATGCTAACTTAAAGAATGAGGTAAAGAAACTCAATCACACCTTGGCCAAGGCTTATGGTGGTGAGAACTGTTTGCTTATGTGGTTGGGTAGCCAAAGAGCATCTCTCTACAAAGAGGGATTGGGCTATATCCCCAAGAAAGATAAGGCCACCTTTGTTAGTCACAAGATACGCTTTGTGAAGAACAATGGTAGCTATTGCAAAGCTTGCAAGCAAGTTGGTCACTTAGAGCAAAAATGCATGAACAAGAAAACCAATGTTTCTTCTATTAAACTTGATAATTCATATATGCTTGTGAAGAATAATAATGGTGTTCATGCTAAGTTCATTGGTGCACCATGGATGGGCTCAAGGAAGAAAGCCATTTGGGTACGTACCAAAGAGCTTGGTGACTAACCTTGAAGGACCCAAGCAAGTTTAGGTACCTAAGAAGAATTGATCTCTTTTTGTAGGTCAATTACCGTGCCGGAGGAGAGCATGGGATTCTTGATAGTGGGTGCACTCAACACATGACCGGGGATTCTCATATGTTCAAATCTATTAGCATCAAGGGCATTGATAAGTATGAATCTATCACCTTTGGCAATGATAAGAAAGGGAATGTCTTGGGGCTTGGAAAGATTGCAATTCCACAAGAGAAGAGCATATCCAAAGTGTTGCTAGTTGACAATCTTGACTACAACCTATTGTCGGTTTCTCAACTTTGTGATCTTGGCTACAAATGCATATTCACTAGTTAAGATGTTGAAGTGATTAGTGTTGATGGAATCAATTTGATCTGCAAAGGCTTTTGATATGGTGATCTCTATTTAGTGGACTTCAATGCAAAGGAAGCCAAATTGACAACATGTCTACTCTCAAAGGCTAGCAAAGGTTGGTTATGGCATAGAAGGCTTGGTCATGTTGGGATGAAGCAATTGAACAAGTTAGTGAAGCATTACTTGGTTAGAGGCTTGAGTGATGTCACCTTTGAGAAGGAAAAACCATGTAGCTCATGTCAAGCCGACAAACAACATGGCAATGCACATCCATCCAAGAGCACAATGAGTACAAGCAAAGCATTTGAGTTGTTGCACATGGACTTGTTTGGGCCAACAACATACACAAGCATTGGTGGAAACAAGTATGGTTTTGTCATAGTTGATGACTACACTAGATATATATGGATGTTCTTTCTTCATGACAAGAGTGATGTATATGAACTATTTAAGACCTTTGTCAAGAGATGCCAAAATGAGTTTGAAACATCCATCAAGAAGATTAGAAGTGACAATGGGAGTGAATTCAAGAACACAAGAATAGATGAGTTATGTGATGAGTTAGGAATTGGGCATCAATTCTCACCAACCTACACTCTACAATCCAATGGTGTAGTTGAAAGGAAGAATAGAACCTTGATTGAAATGGCAAGATCAATGCTTAGTGAATACAATGTTAGTCATTCCTTTTGGGCCGAAACAATCAACACGGCTTGCTATTGTAGCAACCGCCTCTATTGCCATGGTATGCTTGGGAAGACACCATATGAGTTATTGAATGGAAGGAAGCCCAACATTGGTTACTTTAGGGTCTTCGGATGCAAATGCTACATACTCAATAAAGGCACAAGATTTGGCAAGTTTGACAAGAAATGTGATGAAGGATTCCTAGTTGGATATTCAACCACAAGCAAAGCCTATAGTGGTCAACTTGGGTAGTGGTCAACTTGAATAGGTTCATGATGTTGAATTTGATGAAACCCAAGGCTCTCAAAGTGAAGTTGAAAATCATGATGATGTGAGTGGCACCAACTTGGAGAATGCTATGAAGAACATGGACCTTGGGGACATTAGACCAAGACAAGTTGATGATGATGATGATGCTCCATTGCCCAACACTACGGTTGAGATAGATACAAATGAAGCAAGCACTAGTGGTTCCCAAGATGAAGATCAACAAGCTAGTACACCATCTCATCCTAGTCATCAAGTACAAGTGATGCAACCTTCTACCATAGCAAGAGATCATCCACTAGATCAAATTGTTGGTGACATCAATAGTGGAGTGATAACTAGTGGAAGATTGGCTTCATTTTGTGCTCACCATACCTTTGTGTGTCAAGAAGAACCAAAGAATATTGAGAAGGCGTTGGAGAAGGAAGATTGGATCAATGCAATGCATGAAAAATTAAAAAACTTCAAGAGGAATGAGGTGTGGGAGTTAGTGGAAAGACCAAAGGACTATAATGTGATTGGAACCAAGTGGGTCTTCAAGAACAAGCAAGATCAAGATGGAATTGTTGTTAGAAACAAAGCAAGACTTGTGCCTCAAGGGTACACTCAAGTTGAGGGTCTTGACTTTGGTGAAACATATGTTCCGGTTGCTAGATTGGAGGCAATTAGGATCTTGCTAGCTTATGCATGTGCTCATGATTTCAAGTTATATCAAATGGATGTGAAGAGTGCATTCTTGAATGGTTAATTTCATCAATGAGTTGGTCTATGTTGAGCAACCACCCGGCTTTGAAGATGAGAAGTATCACAACCATGTGTACAAGATGAAGAAGGCTTTGTATGGATTGAAACAAGCACCAAGAGCATGGTATGAGAGGTTGAGAGATTTTCTCCTCTCTAAAGGGTTCAAGATGGGAAAGGTTGACACCACTCTCTTCACCAAAAAGCTTGTAGATGACTTGTTTGTATTGCAAATCTATGTTGATGACATTATCTTTGGCTCAACCAATCAAGAGTTTTATGAAGAGATTGCAAAGATGATGACCAAAGAGTTTGAAATGTCAATGCTTGGAGAGCTCACATTCTTCCTTGGACTTCAAATCAAGCAAATGAAGAGTGACACATTTGTTAGTCAAGGCAAATACATCAAGGATATGATCAATATAAGTTTGGCTTGGAAGAAAACCAATGTCAACACCAACGGGTACAAATGGAAGTCTAGATCTTGATCCAAGTGGCAACATGGTTGATGAAAAGCAATATCGGTCCATGATTGGAAGCTTACTCTATGCAACCGCTTCTAGACCGGATATAGCATTTAGTATGGGCATGTGTGCAAGATATCAATCCTCTCCTAAAGAGAGTCGCCTCATGGCAACTAAGAAAATTTTGAGGTACTTGAAGGGCACACAAAATGTTAGACTTTGGTATCAAAGGGATCCAAGTTTGAGCTTATTGGATATTTGGATTCCGATTATGGAGTATGCAAAATCAATAGAATGAGCACAAGTGGCACATGTCAATTCCTTGAAAGATCACTAGTTTTATGGTCTTCAAAGAAGCAAAATAGTGTTGCTCTCTCTACCGCCGAAGCTGAATATATTAGTGCAGGAAGTTGTTGCACTCAATTGCTTTGGATGAGGTCTACCTTGAGGGACTTTGGATTCAAATTTGACAAAGTACCGTTGTTTTGTGACAATGAAAGTTCAAGAAAGATGACACAAAATCCGGTTCAACATCCAAGAACAAAGCACATTGATATAAGGCACCACTTCATTAGAGATCATCAACAAAAGGGTGACATTTGCATCATGGGCATTGACACTGAAGATCAACTAGCCGACATATTCACCAAGCCACTTGATGAGAAGAGGTTTTGCATGGTAAAGGGAGAATTGAACATTATTGACTTCTCCAACTTGAGTTGATGCACCCCCACATATATGACATGCCTCTCCTTCGACAAAAACAAGGTAAAAGTTGTTTGACATTGCATTCATACTATGCTAAGGACTTGTTTAGTGCATCTAGACATAACTCATGCTATAGGCTCATTCATAGAAAATCAAATGATTTCAATGTATGTGTTGCACCACTATTGCTTTGAATGTTTACATGATCTAGTGGTGGCATGTGACATGTTTGTGGGCTTGCAATCCTAGTGTTGAATCTAGAAAATGAGCTCATGGTGTGTATTTTAACATGGTACAAGATAACCCTTATTCATTTGAGGTGTGGTAAAGCTTGTCCTTGGTTCAAACCTAAATACATGTCAAGGCAAGTGATCTAGATTAGACCACTTTTGATCCTTTGATTGACTTGATTTCTCTCTTTTACACCTTTTTGGCGATTGTTGACAAATGGAGAGAAATAAGTCATTTTCGTGCCATGGGACCTAAGGTTTGGTGGGTTGTCACTAGTGGTCTCACCGTTGTCTTGGATCATAAAAATCTAACCAAAGCTCAAAAGCCTTTATTTGAACTTGATTCAAGTGCTTTATTTTATCTAATCAAATCCTTGAACTTTTGATGTATTTGAGAAGGTGAACACTAGGGTCTCCGCACATATGTTGTAGGAGGACATCAAGCACACCCATGGTGATGCCTCCACTTGGGATGATGGCAAGTTTGAGGATGAGGCGTCAAAGGTGGTGGTTCATGAGGATGATGAGCAAGATTGCTCCACCTCATGGTCAAGTGAAGATAATGAAAGATCTACCTCAAGTTCACTTGACAAGGTTGATGATGGAGCTTCAAGTGTTGCAAGTGAGACTCTACCTCAAGCACACTTGAAGGCCATGATGATGGTTCATGCTCGGTTGATGATGTTACAAGTCCATCCACTACATCAACATATTGTCTCATGTCACAAGGTGACACGAAGGTATCAAATGACAATGTGGTTGATCATGTTGATTCTTATGATGAGCTTGTGAGTAGACTTGCTAGCATGACCATGACTTTAGACGTCTCTCCCGGGTGCTCCTTCGTGGCCGACCGCTGCCCCTACCAACTGTCGCGCCATCCCTGCGGTGTCGTGCAACCTAGGGTGACTCGTCCTCGCCTGGGCGGTGCACCTCCCGCCACCATGCCGCCGACCACCGGACCCGGAGAAGATGTTCAGAGAGAGGGAAAAAAAAAATAATGTTAGGATAGCATTTACTTAAAAATGTTGAAAAATGGTGATCCAACATTTTCTAAAAAATGTTGGTTGACGAAAAAATGTTAGTAACATTCCCGAAAATTGTTAAAAAAAATGTTGACATAAAATCTCAGCAACATTTTTGAAAAATATTGACGAAAAAATGTTGGATACATTTTGTTGACCAAAAAAGTTGGCAACTGTCATGAGAATTGGGCCAACCATGGGTGGGCTAAGAAGGCCCAACCGCCGCGGTCGGCCCAGGGGGGGGGCGGCCAAGACGCCGCAGCGGGGAGGCCGACGCCCCTCCACCTTCCTCTCTCTGCTCTCTCGCTTCGTCATCAAGTTAGGATTATCTTGGGACTTTTGATGTATAAAAGGGGATATTCCAATCATATAAGGAAGACCCATATTAGGAAATAAATAAATATTGTCTATAAAAAGGTATTCCGATCATATAAGGAAACCTTATAGAGATTGCTTAGATTACAAGTCCCACTAGCCGGGCTATATAAGCAAGGGTATGTAATCTTTTGAGAGACAAGCAATAAAGAAATAGTTCGTGCCTCCTCTCTCCCCTCCAGCCGCCGCCGCCGCCGCCGCCGCCCTCGCTACCTCCCCTACCGCCCACGCCTCCAACCGACCGCCCAGCCCAGTGCCGCCCCCCCACCACCGCCCTACGCCGCCGTCATCGCCTCAGAGTTCGTTGGTGACGTGTCACAGCCGGCTCAATCTAACCGGTTTGTGACAGCAACACTTCTGAAAAATGTTGACAAAAATGTTGACAACACTTTTTAAAAAAAAATGACGGAAAAATGTTGGCAATGTTGATAAAAAAAAATAAAAAAAAAGTGAAATGTGCGTGCGGGAATATATTTTTTTAGCACAAGCTCGTGCGGGATTGAGGGAATTGAATCAGCTAAGGCTATAGTGGAGTTTTGTGGGCTTATAGTTTCACATCTATACCATCTTTCCGGAAGCCAGGAGCCACTGCGATCTCATCCGTCCAAATTCATCCAACGGCCTGAGGTTTAGGGTTTCCTTCCTCCACTCAGCTGCCCACCCTCCCGTCCTAGGCCCCGCCTACATCGCCGTCCCCATCCACGCCCCGTGCGTCGTGCTGCTCCCTCTCATCGTCGGCCTTCGGGGCGGGGCCTCGCAGTGCGGCACGGAGCGGCCGGCGTCCCTTGGCGCAGTCAAGTTTCCCGTCGTCTCGCCCCTCACCCACGCCGGCTCGCCGCGCCGCGGCGTTCGTCGTCGCCAAGGTCAAGCTGTCCTCGCCCCAGGACGACTGCATCGCCCGCCATGTCCGCCTCCACGCAGCTGCCGTCGTGGCTGGGGCGCGTGGTGGAAATATTTTTACGGAGGAGGCCCCGCGCAGCTGCGGTTCGCGGTGCCGATGGTGGTGATGAGCATGGCCTACAGCGGCATCCCGCTGGTGTCGGTGTTGTTCTCAGGCCACCTCGGTGACGTCCACCTCGCCAGCGCCACGCTCGGCGTCTCTTGGGCCAACGTCACCGGCTACGCCTTCCTGGTACGTATATGCACACCACAGTAATAGTAAGCAGTGTGATATGTACTACTTTCAAAGGATGATGCATGGCGAATCACGATTGACGGCCGTAGAAGGCAGACCGTTGTCAAAAAAAAAGATGATGCATGCATGGTGTTTTTCTCCAGGTCGGCCTGAGCGGTGCCCTGGAGACGCTGTGCGGGCAGGCGTACGGCGCGCGGCGGTACAAGATGTTGGGCTTGTACCTGCAGGCGTCGCTCCTCATGTCAGCCGTCGTCTGTGTGCTCGTCTCCGTGCTGTGGTGCTTCACGGAGCCCGTGCTGGTGTTCCTGCGGCAGGACCCCGAGGTGTCCCGCGGCGCCGCGTTGTTCGTCCGGTGGCAGGTCCCTGGCCTCTTCGCCTTCTCCTCCCTGCAGTGCCTGCTCCGGTACGTGCAGACGCAGTCCGTGGTGGGGCCCCTCGTCATCTGCTCCGTGGCACCCTTTGCGCTCCATGTCGCGCTGGCGCACCTGCTGGTGAACGTACTCGATCTCGGCCTCGCAGGCCCGCCGCCGCCGTGTCGGTCACTTTCTGGGTGTCTTGCCTCATGCTGCTCGCCTACGTGCTGCGGTCCCAGGCCTTCAGCGAGACGTGGAAGGGGTTCTCTGCTGAAGCGTTCAAGTACGTGCTGCTCACCGTGAAGCTCGCCACGCCGTCCGCCGTTATGGTCTGGTGAGTAGGGTGGTATTAGTGTCAGCAGCGGCGGAGTCAGAAATTATATATAAAGGGGACCAATTACAAAAGTCTAACTTCTAAAATGAAAATAACTTAACTTGGTCAAGTTTCTATGATGATTTTTTAGGCTAATTCATCAACTTTACACGGGTGCTCGTATTTTATTTTATATGTATTCTAAGATTTAAGATGTTATTTTTCAGTGCTAGGTAGCATGCTCGTTAACAACAAAGATCTACGATGACTTCATAAATCTCATCAAGGTTTGGTGTGTTCATATAAGTTATTTTATTTTAATATAGTTGCGCTTAGTATGATTTTATAATCTAGGATATTAATATGTATATATAATAAAAAATTGTTATATTCACTCTCTTAAATGTAAATAAAAATTATAAAGATATACTTAGAATTTTTTGGTGTCACGTGTGTGTGTGTGTGTGTGTGTGTGGGGGGGCACATGACCCTGCCAGCCCCTCCTTGGCTCCATCACTGAGTGTTACGGTATATAGTAGCTAGACTAGACGCTTTCTCCTTGTTCAGCCCATGTATGTGTATATAATGCAAGTTTCTCTCGTTTTGGCTGCAGCTTGGAGTACTGGGTGTTTGAGATCCTGGTCTTGATCGCCGGCTTGCTCCCCAATTCCATCGTGAGCACGTCGCTGACCGCCATGTGGTATGTACCTCGACCTTGTCTCGACGTATGCAGTTCCATAGTTCAGATTCAGATGCATTGTGCGTGTCATCCTGCAACAAACTGATCATTTGATCGTTGAAATGTGCGTGCAGCGCCACCACGGAGACGATCGCATTCATGATCACGTTCGGGTTCAGCGCTGCCGTAAGGTGCGTGACTTGCTCTGTCTAGTTTCTTCTGACGAATGCCCCACATGCTACTGGATTCGATCGTTGCCTGAGCAAACATTATATATAATATATAAACATGTTGCATTGCAGCACGCGGGTGTCGAACGAGATCGGTGCCGGGAACGTGGAGCGGGCGAAGAACGCCGTGTCGGTGGCGCTGAAGCTCTCAGTGTTCCTGGCCCTCACCTTCGTGCTGCTACTGGCGTCCGGGCACACCCTGTGGGCGCGGCTCTACAGCGGGAGCGCCGTCATCGTGTCGGAGTTCGCGGCCATCACGCCGCTGCTGTTGGCTTCCATCGTGCTCGACTCAGTGCAGGGGGTGCTGTCCGGGGTGGCCAGGGGCTGCGGCTGGCAGCACCTCGCCGCGGTCACCAACCTGGTGGCGTTCTACTTGGTGGGCATGCCGCTGGCCCTCATCCTCGCCTTCAAGCTGAACCTTGGCACCCGGGGCCTCTGGGCCGGGCTCATCTGCGGGCTCATGTGCCAGGCCTGCTCCCTATTCGTTATCACCACCCGCACCAGGTGGTCTGAGCTCGCCGAGGAGAAGGCCAACTATTTGCCATGCTTAAGGACAGGTCTGATTTGTAGGGATTGAGTATAATATTTGTCATGCATAAGCAATGGTAGAGCCAGGGGCTGGCAGGGGGCCATGCCCCCACCCCCACATCACAATAAATTTTTTTATGAAACATATAATTTAATAATCTATATTAGAAAAATATAATGAAAGCTTTTGTCATATATTTTTATGACTTCTCTAAAATAAAATCACACAAATCCATATTTCTTCTTTGGCTGGTCCTTGACGATTAATTTCCGGTTACGCTCCCACGGTCGTTTTGCCATGGAAAGAATAGTGTGCATGGTTAAATTAGCGCAAAAGTCCAAGCAGATAATATACAGTTCTTATATGGTTGATCGGCCTCCCTTATGCATAATTTATGGCTCCGCCACTGTTAAGGACAGGTCTAATTTGTAGGGATTGAGTATTTTGCTGATTTGTAGTGTATGATCCCATTATTTGGGACGTATTGGTGGAGTCGTGGCCTCGCCTCGTCGGCACATAGCTAAAGTTGTGTCTAGCGGGCTCATTGGTACTCTCGTATGGTATAAAAATGTATCGCAATTGCAGTCTTAGATAAATGCATCATTCAGCTTATGTGACTACAGTTTGATCCAAGTTTCAGTGCAGCCATCGTTGATAAATACAATAATGCATGTCTAATTGTCTCTCTCTTCCAGACCTTGAAGTTTGCTGCTCTGCACAGGTCTCCTTGAAAATCATTCAGAAATCAGAGAGCTACTTGAATTCAGGAAGTTCTCAAAAAAAAAAAAAAAAATCAGGAAGTCCACAGCCGAGTAGCAATTAACATTTGAGCAAAGAACCTAACGAATCAGACAGAGATGCAGTTATCTCAATGATCAGGCACGATGTACTACACTACTATTCCCTCAAAAAAAAAAAGATGTACTACACTACTAACCCACACAGTAGCGCCCAAGCCCAATGACCATCATGAAAACAAATTAAGCTACTCGCCCCCCACCCATGGACAGAAGGAGAGCTTCCACTTAATTAAAGAGGATCTTATGAGGAATTTCCAGTAAAGATTTTGGAGACAGCTGATCGAGTCACTAGAAGTCTGATTATCAAAATGTGCAAGGTTCAGTGGAATCGTTATTCAGAGGCAGAGGCTACTTGGGAAAGAGAAGATGAGTTGAGAAAGTCCTATCCACAGCTTCATCGACTTGAGGGCTGTTGGTCAGAGCTGCTGGTACTCAGTAACCTGAGTTGCTTGTGTGTGCAACTTTCTTTTATATGTACTATTGTTTGTGTAAACTGTTAAGTGAATTGCAATGTCAAATGGTGATGTTGCCAACAAAGTTTAGTGAAATACTAGTTTTAATCATCTATGGAATTGTGTGCCCATTCTAGTATCACTAGATGAATTCCCCGCGCGTTGCTGCGGGTATGCGAAAGTAATTTCATTCTAGCTAAGAGGTATTTAAAAGTAATTTCAATAATGAACTAAAGAAAAGGCATGATGATAATCTTAGATCTTCAACTTCATTAGAGAAAAAAAAATAATATTTGGATCTTAATGTATAACACAAAAAATTACAGTTTGTCATAAGAATAGATTGGATATGAGAAAGTACCAACCCTATTGCCTATTGATGATCCAACATAGCTTTGGGGTTGATGATCCAACATATGCAACTTCAAGAAAATATAGAGGAGCATGCCGCCATGGTGCTGCGCTGGGAGGAGAGCTCCATGCATGATAGCAATCATGGCCGTAGCGGCTCCAGCGGCGGCCGCACTCATCACGTCACCACCAGGACTCGACGACATCACAATATAGCGGCCATCATTAATCAACGATATCACCTACTGCTTCCAATTAATAGAGGCCGACACAAAGGGTCCGAAGTCTGGAGATCCTGCTCATGCAGTTCAAGAAGGCAGCACCTCAAGAAGAATCAGGATGCTTGTGTGGCGTTTATATAGTACTATATCGGAAGCCAAGGGGTCGAATTGATCGTTCAACTTACCGGCACCGAAACATTGTATTCCGTCAACTGGACAATTGATCGTTCAACTTACCGGCATCGAAACATTGTATTCCGTTCCACTATTAGGATAAACTGCTCCAAATGTCCATGCATCACGATGATTGCCTATGATCACATATCTGCAAATATGTCAAACAACATTTAACTTTTATCAAGTTTCAAGATGTCTATGTGCCACGATGCTGAATTCACTGTTGACAAATTTGATAAATCTGCGAAAAGAAGAACCATGAACTCGGTCAGTAGTACTCAGTGCGGACCTTTGAGTAATATAACAACCGATAAACGGGCATACGACATGTGCAATTCGGTACCTTGTTTTGTGTTCTATTTTGCAGGCTGCAGTTAGCCAAAATTATGCAAATCTGTACAGTTTAGAGAGACTAGTTACCTGTCAGGATCCTCTTTTCCTTCTATCACCGCAAATACATTTTCGATGGTTGCTAAAGTCTCGTTTCCCTACAAATCGTAAGTAAAAAAAAATCAATAAAATCGTCCTTGAATTCAGACAATACTACCCGACAGATCGCCTTGAGGATCGTCTCCCCGTCCCTGGCCGACACCGGCAGCGCCGGGATGCCCAGCATCGCATCGCTGCCGTCCAACTCCTCCATGCTCAGCCGCTCGCAGTCGTCGCCAGCCGCTCACGATGGCCACAGCGGCGTGGTCGGGTCGCCGTTCCCGTAGTACAGGGTCCCGACCAGCACACCTATCGGCGGCAGCCACCGCGCGTCGGGGAACCACTTGCGCTTCTCCCGCTTCACCGCGTTCCCTTCGAAGTCCTTGCCATCGGTGTACAGGATAGCGGCGGCGGCGCCCGCCGCAGCGCGCGTTCCGCACCATGTTTCGCAGTGGATGTCACCGTACCTCACGGAGCGTGACCTTGTCCGCGACGTCAACACCGCGGGAGGCGAGGTAAGAACAATTCTTGTTGTGGCCGTAGCTGGTGTAGACGACCTCGGCGGTGACGGAGCCGGATCCCGAGTAGGCGAAGTACGTTGGGAGGACCTCTGCCGCGGCCTCGGCGTACGGGTCTCCTTTGTAGGTCTCTTGCACCAAGGAGAAGGGCCTGGCGGCAAGGCCGGGCGCCGCGGCGAGGGAGAGGGATCGATGGACAGGGTAGGAGATGATGCCTCTTTGCATGGCCTAATTAATGGCGTGGTTGTAAATCAATTAGCACTCATGCATGACTTGGGAGGTGCGGGGACGCGTAACGGCGGCGGCACGCGCATGCGGGGAAAGCGGACGGACGGGGCGGGGAAGGAACATCCACCGGAAACAGTAACGGAAGAAGAGTTGACGTGGCATGCCTGCATGCGCGCAGAGAACTCCCCAGTGAGGTTCTTCTTTATAGGGGTTATAGATTTGCAAATTCCAATTATATTATTATCAGCAATTCTGTAACCAAAGTGATGATAAATCTGTGACCAAAGTGATATTGTATCTGTGATCAATTATTAGAGAAATTTAGATCATAATATATTTCTTATATTTTTTGTATAAAATAAATTAATTAGATGAATAGTCAAACAAGAATCGAAGAAGTCAAAGATGTCTATTTATTTGTGGGCGGAGGGTGTATTTAAATATTTGCCTGCCTCCTTCAGTTGCCACCGTCTGAACCTGCTAGTTTTCCCCTTGTCGCTACCACCTCCGGCCAGGTCTCCGCCGCCTATTCATAGTGGGTATCAACCGCCGCCGCGCCACCTGAGAACGCGTTGCAGTCCAGCCTTCCATGTGCGGCAGGGCCCGGTGCACCCTCAGCCCGGCCCAGGTTGCCAGGGCCTTCGGCTTCCCCACCATCCCCGCCAATGCGGGCGGCGGTGGAGACGGCCCCGCTGTGCCGACACTCCATCTTGACCGGTAGGACAAACCTTTGCGTACACGGGTTCATGTTCTTGTGCGTTCAGCTTTCGCTGCTCTTGGGCCGCAGGTTCCGGCCGTCGTACAACGTGTCGCCTGGGGCGTACTTGCCTGTGGGCGTCGTGCGCGGCGACGGAGGATGCGGTGCGGATGGGGAGGGCCCGGTGATCCAGTGCATGAAGTGGGGGCTGGTGCCCAGCTTCACCAGCAAGACCGAGAAACCCGACCATTTCAGGATGGTTTGTGGATTGGCTGCTACGTTTTCTATGTTTGTAGCATCTGTTCTTGTTCTTGTTCGTACCTCTGAGCATTATTTTATCAAAGCTAGGCGCATAAATAGCAAACTGTAGACCATAAATCGCTTGCAGTGAGATTATGTTACCCGAACAATTCTAGCTTGGCATTCTAATGTAATTTTTTTCTTCTTGATTTTAATATTAGTGTTGAGCTGCTAGCCTGCTAGCTAGTAATTGGTTGGCTAGGTTCTGTAGTTTTGAAAGAGCATTGCAACCTTGAATCTACTTAACATTGTGAATTGCCATGCCCCCTTTTAGTTTCCTCTGCTCTAATGAATATTTTAAGCTCACTCTTTTTCCAAATGTTCACTTGATTCAAGACAGGCCTCTTGGCTATTGACTGCAGGCAAGTAAATGCTGGGAAACACTGTGATATGGTACTATTTGACCTACGCTGATCAGTCTTCTTTGCATAGGTGACCCCATCGCCTTTGCAGCTGCAATGTTGCAGTTGTGTAAGCAATGAAGTGATTTTAACGGCTGGGATGTAGAATTCTGGTGATGGTGGTAGATTTGGAATGAAGAAGGCTAGGAAAAAGTATCCCTGCAAGTTGGGTTAGAACTTAGGAAGCAAAAGAGAACAATATGGCCAAAATTAAGAAAAAAAAACGGAAGTGGCAAATAGGTCAATTGTTGGTTGCAGTATGTAGACATAAAAATTAAAACTGACAAACAAAATGTAGAAGCCATGATTCATCTCAAGTTACATGTCCAGATTTATAATATTTGTGTGACTGAGATGTCTTATGATGCTTTATTTATATTTCATGAATCTATTTTTTTTTTATTCAGGAATTGGTCCTTTCCTTTCTTTTTTTTTGGCATTAGTTGAGTTAATGGTTTTTTTTTCATGCAGTTCAATGCCAGATCAGAGTCTGTAAAAGAAAAGGTTTCATTCCGTCGACTAATTCAAAAGAATAGGTGCCTTGTTGCAGTAGAAGGGTATGGAATTATGGTTGATTTTGAGTTTTTAACTTCTATTTATGCCATGCCAGATCTTCAATCTTCTTTGTCTAGATAAAATACTGTGTACACACTGCAAGGATAGGACATTGGAAGGCTATAGACTTCGGTGGGATAACTTCATAGTTCATACAGTTAGCTATTCTTGCTGACCCCAAAGCAGTACAAGGTCTAGAATAGCAAGGGATACTGACTTAATTTGACTCTAACATGTTATGAATGTCCTAAACCAGGATGCCACCATGTGTATGTTCAATCGTAACAAGACATGGATATCTTTCAAAGCAACACGCTAACATTGTAACACGTCCGACTGATATTGCCGCCTCGGGTGTTTCTGATATTTTTGGAATAGCCGGCAAATTTGTACTACTGTCCAACAACTAATGGAGTATAAATAATTTATGTTAATCTGGTCAGCTTCAGTATGATTTTTTTAAAGGCTTCAATCTTGTATCCTGGGACCTAAAAGTTACATTTCAAAAGTTTGGGATCTAGATCTAGATGACACACCAATACAAGTTCAAGGACCTAAAAATGTGTTTTAAGGGTTTGGGGACCTGATATCCCAGGACAAGTTTGGGGACCCCTTGTGCATTTTAGTCTTTCAATAATATAACACCCATTTTATTTTTTTCATATCCCTCTTGCCTACATGGAAAATATAATGCTGGTTCACTCATATGATGTGCTATTGTTTATACATTATACTTTGAACCCACGAATTGTAAATGCATAACAGTTTACTTTGCCCCATGTATGATTTTGTTGCAGTTTGCAATTGGATATTCAGTAACTTTCTAGGAAGAAGAAATAGTCTGTTGAGTACATTTCTTTAACTGATCAGGAGTTGGATTTTGTTATGGATTTAGGTTTTATGAGTGGAAAAAGAATGGATCAAAAAACAGCCATACTACATACATTTTCAAGACCATAGGCCTCTTGTCTTTGCAGCCTTGTATGATACGTGGACAAATTCAGAAGGTAGGATGCTTACTTATTGCAATTATTATATTCTTACTTTTTTACAAATAATATTTATTTACTAATTTATACATCCAACTTTTGTGGGGAATTTAAAGGCTGAGTGTTTTGGGTGATTTAGTCAATATGCTCTTTTATTCTGCACGTATGTCACCTGTCAAGGATGGATTTGATGCTACCATTTTTTAATATCAAGTTTATTTTCTTCGACAGAGCAGATCATGCTATACCCATCCTATTTTATTCAGTTATTGCTGTGCCTTGAATCATAGAAGTTGTGATTCTCGAACATGAGGAATTGTGGCTCTCAATATCTTGTTATGTTCTTTATACCTTTTACCTTTTTTAACCTACTTAGGTTTGATATTTTCTTGTAGTTCTCTTATCTGTCTTTATACCTGTAACTGCTTAATCATTTACAGAGGGCAATCATGATGTTGTGCTGTTTCAGAAATAGTGAAGCTTTGGACATGTAGTGCATGTGAAATTGTGCACACTTTTTCTTGAACAAAGCAGTTCACACACAGATTTTTATGCTTGAGTTTAACTCAGCATATGATGGTCTACATGCTAGCATACACTTGCCTAACTCTTTTATCTGACCATACTTTTCAAAGAAGGTTCTTTCATGCCAAGTTTGAAACAATCAAATTATGTCACTTTTCCTGATACTGATAATGCTGCATTGCCCACTGTTTGCCTCAGGAGAGACGATCCATACATTCACTATTTTGACTACACGTGCCTCAACTTCTCTAAATTGGCTTCATGGTTAGTGATCTGCTCTTATCTCATTGTTCCTGAACATCTTCAACATTAATGACTGCTTGTAATTTGTCCATATTCAACTCGATGCACCTGTTTTCTTTTTTTTTTTTCATTTTATTAAGTTCTTCTCTTGTATGCAGTTCTTCACTCCATTTTCAACTCGATGCACCTGTTTTCTTTTTTTTTCATTTTCATTTTATTAAGTTCTTCTCTTTGTATGCAGTCCTTCACTGCACCATTTAGCTGGATTAGTGGATTATATTTGTAAATGCTTTAATCCTGCTAGTTTCATGTTCCTTTTGAAAATATTGTTTGGCGCATGGAAAAGAGCCTTCAGCTTTCAGTTAAATCTCATGACAGTAGCATGTTTCCTGATTAGTGGTGTTGCTTCTTTTGTTGCTGTACAAATTGCATTGTTTATGGCAAGTCAAGCACTCATGCGTACTCTTCAAGATAACAGGAACATGGGTAGGTACTTTATCAATAACAAGCACACTGAATGTAACTGCTCTTATGCATTAAGAAGCCTAATTTCTCTTGTTCACCAATATTTATTTATACTATATTAGCTGTTGTACTGTGTGTGTCATGAATGTATTATCCTCTTTTCTTTTTAGTGAGCATTTTTGCAGCATGGGTTGTAGTACAATATTAGCTGTTTTGATAACTTGAATTTACTTGAATTTGTATTGGAAATACAATTGTCTATGGCTTGTCGTAAGTTGGTATAATAATATATTTTTTACAGATGAAGCTTTTGTGCAACTGGCTGATGTAGCAAGTCTACCTTCATGCTTATATTTTGATTGGGCAGCAAGTAACTGAGTGTGATATTTCTGGCAGATAGAATGCCTGTTATCTTAGGCAGTAAGGACTCTGTTAATGCTTGGTTGAATGATGCTTCTGTAAAACTTGAAGAAATTATTGCACCCTATGAAGGAGCTGATCTGGTAAGTAAGTCCATGCTATGCATAGCATCATCCATACTTTTTTTTTTTTTTTGAAAAAGATGGCAGGAGCTCTGCCTTTCAATTAAGAGGGAAAAAATTGTTTACACACAGATTGGGCCAGAGGGCAGCTTGGCCCTAGGCCGCTTGGATTGAATTGAAATGCAATACTTGGATACAAGATGTCTATGACACTGCTTTTATAGAGCAGATGGCCACTCTCCTTACCTGCTCCAGCATATTCCTAACCACTAAAGTGTATGTTGAGCATATTCCTAATACTAGGATATTAGCAGTCGAAAAGTAGATGACAGGAAATAGTAAGGTACATAAGTACTAGGTTTTAACTATCAGTCCCCCCCTAAGCCTTGTGCTATGTCTTGGCGGTGATCTGCTTCAGCCCAATACTCTCCCTCATCTCTTGAAACTTGGACTTGCCCAGCGACTTGGTGAGGATATCAACCAGCTGATCAGTAGTGGCAATGTAGTTGTCCTTGATATTTCCTTCTTCCAACCAATCCTTGATAAAGTGGTAATTGATTTGAATGTGCTTGCTTTTCTCATGGAAGACAGGATTCTTGGCCAGAGCTACTGTGGACTTGCTGTCCACGTTCAGCTCAACCACATTGACCTTCCTCCAAGGAGCTCTTCTAGCATCCTTGACAGCCATAGCGCTTGAGTTGCTGCAGTGGCAGTGAGGCGCGAAGTGGGGGTTACCTGGCCGCACCATGGTTGGAAAGAGGGGAGGGAAACTGTTGTCATCGAGGTGCGGCGGTGGAGGTTTGGCTGTCCAAGATTTGCCTTCCCAGGAGCACTGTTAGGATATAAATCCCGAGTGCCCACAATAGAAGCATTTGACATGGTCCCTGCAATCAATGGCACAATGTCCTTGAGCGAGGCAATACCTTTAGCTCTCATGCTTACCTGCTCGCTGTTGGTCGTGGTGCATGAGGGGGTAAAGCTTGGTAGGTGTCTGACTTGAAGAAGGGGGCGCATTGACATCATGTCATGGTTTGGCCACCAGTACCCCCCCCCCCCCCCCAACACACACACACACACACACACCATTGTCCAAACCGAGGTCTCGTCAACTCATGGTGCTGCGGTGTTGTCGACTCCTTGCTAGGCCACCACTATAGGTGCCGGACCAGGCATCTCCAACAAGTGGCTAAGGATGTGGTGTCAGTTTTAGGAAGCGAGCAATTAGGGTGGATGTTTAGGAGATGGCTTAGCAGATTGTTAGGGAGTGCACCTAGTCTATAAAAAAAGGGCACTTAAGGAATGTAATCAGATCCATCGAAGAAGAATAAACCTCCTGAGTGGATGGATTTCTCTTCGCCGGTGGCTGCACGCGGTTCAGCCACTCCCGCCGGCGATTGCCACACCATGCCATTGCCTCGCTATCCCTTGGGTTCCAATTCCAATTCCCACTCCGGTTACTCCTCCACTCTCCTCTCCGTTCCCCCCTCACCACCCACACTGTAACGTGCAGGAAGCCAGGAATGCTGTGACAGCTGGTCAGCCAGGGATTGGGTGTCACAGCAGCTTTCCTAGGGGCAATGAAGGTTCCCCAAGCACTGAGAGGGGGGACGAGAGGTGACAGGGTCGAGAGGGGTGTCGGTAAATGCAGATCTGAGGCAAGATTTGCTAGGCTGAAGTTCTTGATGTTGGGGGATAGAGTAGAGTGTGGTTGTTGAGGGCAGAGTAAAGGTAAACTAGATTTGTTTAGGAATGGGTGCACGCAATCCAGTGAGGGAGGCAGAGAGTCGAGTAGCTAACCTACGCTCACGCTTAGTGGATGCAGCTTGTTGGAAGCTGACCACGATGGATCTAAGATGCTGTTTTGCGGGGTTCGAGTTCTGTGCTGGCTGCACCAGCCCAGGGCCATGGACGTGGGGCGTGAGCAGATCAGCGACAGTGGAGGGCAGGGTGCCAATCGACAGTGGGGAGGGGCTTGTCGGCGCATTGAGGTTCATCCGCCATGGGGGCAGAGCTCAAAGGACAGGGAAGGCATAGTGATCACTTAAAGGAACAGTTGTCATTGATCATATGTACATTCATAATCTCCTTTTACAACGCTAGTTTTCGCTAAAAGCATAATATCTTCTGATCGAATGCTCATTCAATAATTTGACAAGTTGTTCTAGTACCCTGAGAAAACTACATTTTCAAGCATTGTGTAAACTTATCTTTCTTTATATCTGTTCGCGATATATCATGCTAGTAGCACATTTATGTTTATGTTAAAAATTCTAGTATTATAATATTATTGATTATTGATTCATCTTTTTGTAGGTTTGGTATCCAGTGACAATCGCAATGGGTAAAACATCATTTGATGGACCTGAGTGCATCAAAGAGGTAAAATTACTCTGCCATAATATGATAATAGGCGTTTTATGGAGGCTACTGTCATCCAGTAATTTGGATATGATGTCAGCCTGGAGGATCCTTCCCCTTGCTGCTGCTCCTTTGCTCGCGCTGCCCACTCCTCCGTGAGCAGGAGCCTCCTGTCTGGGACTCTGGGATCACCAGTGCTGGCACTGCTCGGTCTTCCGCCGCCTTTAGTCGCCAGCTCCCCGTCCCCTCGATTGTGAGCATGTCCAGATAGAGCAAAGTCTTGGTAGACAAAGTGATCTACGCGAACTTGTGCAGGACTACACACAGATACTTGGTGACAACCTCCTCATCCTTGATGGTGTCGCGAGGGCAGCGAGTTGACTCACCAGCAACTACAACCACAACGCCGAAGTCCTAAACTGCTTCATCATTGTGGAATGCAATGGACTCGCACTCCTGCCGAAGCTGCTGTGCCTTAAGCCTTGCGTGCGCCCGTCAGAGCCGACACGCATGGTCTTCAGGCTATCCCAAGCCTGCTTTGCGGTTTCCTTTGCTCCATCAGCTGGAGGATAGCCTCCATCGCCAGGCGGTCCTCGACCTCGTTTGTGGTGCCAATTTCCACCGCGTGCCACAATCTTCAAGCTTGGAACTCGACCTTCATCAACACCATGCACTCACCATAGTTTGTGCAGGTGAGCATTGGGTAGGATGTGTTCCCAAACTCTCCCACCTGTCCTCTCGACCAAGAACAGTTGTCGCTGGTAACTAAAATGGTCGGTGTCCTCGCCAGTCCCACGGAGTAGGAATGTCCTCCTGCACCCGACATTGTTGTTGATCTCCCTAACAGTGGCTCTGGTACCAATTGTTAGCATGCCAAAAGAACGCCCGGCGCCTGCATTGCTGGAAATCACCCAGGCGTCCAAACAGACAAAAGTTGCATTATCTAAGTCTGGGCAAGGAGTAAGGCACCCTACCAAACACTCTCCAAGTGACCAGCATCACCACAGTTATAGCATATCACTGGCACTAAATTGTCAATGTTCACTAAATTTTCTGAAATATTTGGTTTATCAGCTTCCTTCTCCGTTTCCTTCCCTTTTCCTTGGACAGCCCTTTCTGTACCTGGCATGTTGCTGCAATCTGAGTCTGTCTGTTCCCCTGATGCTGTTCGTCTTGCTTCCTTCGAAACTGATACTGTCGAAACTCCTGGTTGTGTTTTGTAACTATATTTAACGCCTGAAAATAGAACTGCAACGTATTCTTATATTTTGAATATTTAAGTTGAGATTATGCTGTTGTATATAAAGTTTTTGTACTTAATCTGCAGTCCTGCTATTATTGGTACAGTGTACATTCCCTCTCAGCTGTTTGGCTCTGAGGACTTCTCTCGGGAGCTTCAATTTTATAAACCAGTGGTACATGCTATTACCTGCTTTTGACATCCTGACAAATTTCAGGTACACATCGGACCTACTGATAGGCCTATTTCAAAATTCTTCACCAAGAAATCGACTGCCTATGGCCAATCAGGGGAGCATGAGAAGATGTCACGGGAGCTTGCAGGAACGATTGCTTACAAAGCCACAAAAGTGGAATGTGATGAATCAGTAGAAAATCAACCAGATGACATCAACCAACAACAGTCCCGAGAGAAGCAAACTACTAATACTACTGTGAAGGATGAACCTGTCACCTTGGAACCACAAGTTCTCGTGAAACCGTGGAGCATCAAGCATGAAGATACTATGACTGATGCTACTATGAAAAAACAAGGTGATTTGGGATTCAAGAGAAAGATCAAGGATATTGAAATTGAAGCTGACATGAAGCCCTCTCAGCCTACCAAGAAGGAAAAGGCTGTAAAAGCAGCTTCGGATGGGCAGGCATCGTTGCTTTCATATTTCGCAAGGAAGTAGGGTCGCACGATAAATAGTTTGCTGTAGCTAACTTTACCAGACATGGGTAAATTTACCAGTACCTGCCCTCCGTATCCGGGATGAACTTTATGGTTTCGTTTTTAATTTTGTTTTGGCTAATGTAGAAACAAAGTGTTAGCTGTACCCTGTTCTTGCTCGGAAGTTCTGGTTTCACAGTATAAGCATCTTTTTAGTGTTAATCATGTGCGATGTGTACTTTCGAGACGGCACTCGCTCTTTGCACCGTGGCCATACCAGCTACCAACAATTTCTGGCTTTAAATAATCTCTTTCATACCGGATTTTTTTAATAAACATGTATCAATTTAAGAACATTTACACAGGAGATCTAAGGAACATCCTGTTTACAGTTTACAGTCTATGTGAGATGGGTTTGAGCATATAAGACGAGTAGACACGGAAGCTCTAGCCTGAGTAGCGAGTGTGCGCGCTGTCTAGTTTTGAGTTCTTTGAACCTTGGAAATCCTGCACTGCACATTCTTTGGGAGGGATGAGAAATCCACCAATAAGGGGTTTGAGTCTCCAATCCAGTGTGGTAGCAAAAGATTGGTGACGGAGACATTGACTACCACAACGTCGTGCATCTATCTTGCGTTATTAAGATTAAAATAGGCCAAAAGGAGACCCACCTTACCTAATAGTATCATCATGGGGTGCGCTCAAAACAATTTCCATGCTCGTGGTGCGTTCAGTAGTCCCATTGCAAGAAAAATAGTCACAGTAGATAAGCATCATGCCTTCAAAATCCACCACCAATTACAAATGGTGTCAACCCGATTGATTTCTACATATTGTATTCCTAAACCAGTATCATTATGTTGATTCTAATTTGGTATTTATATGCTTTCTCCATGCATTATATAGAACTAAACTTCCTTGTGTATTAATTTACCAATTATGTATATGCTTTTTCATCCACCATATGTATGCATAAAATTTAGGAGGTGCTTAGTCTATGTAACGTGAGACTTTAGTCTCTGGTGTATATAAAGAGATAGCCTCGGATTTCTCCAGAATTTTCAATACATGTACAGAAGTGAAATTACAAATCCACTCAATCTAGTACTGAATCTTCAAAAATTTAGAATTTGGTAAGCATGAAGCACCTTTCTATTTTGACCATCATAAGTTTGAACATGGTAGCAGTGGATTCACAGCAAAAACAATACCATGCCTCGGATACACAATACAATAATAGAAAGATCTAAACTGATCTAACCTTCAGTTTTTCCAGTCTGACAATAAACTCTCTAGGTAACATAGAAGCTGCTAAGGCCACTACCAATTCTCAGTCGCTGGAAACGCCATAACATAAGCTACATCACACAACTCCCAAAAAAATACAGCAAGGCAGCTCAGCTAGAGCAGCAGCCACCCTTCTTCACCGCCGAAACATCATCCTTTATGTTGATCTTCTCGCCCTTGCCAGGCCCAGATGCTGCATCTTCACCTGCTTCAACTGCTCTCTTACTCACAATGCGGTAGATCTGAGTTAAGACCTCTGCAAATGCATTCTCAACGTTTGTGGATTCAAGTGCAGAGGTCTCCATGAAATACAATGATTCTCTCTCTGCGAAAGCCTTTCCTTCATCAGTTTGAACTGCTACAAGATGGCGGAGATCAGATTTGTTGCCAACCAGCATAACAACAATATTGGGATCTGTGTGGTCCCTCAACTCCTTCAGCCAGCGCTCAACATTCTCAAAGGTTGAGTGGCGAAAGACATCATATACAAAACAACGCCCCAACAGCACCTCGGTAATACGCACTAGTAATAGCCGCGATATCTGCAGTAATATTGAATCAGAAATGCAGTGAGATAAGTAAACCAAAAGGATAGCAGATTCTTTTTTCTAGATAAAGAAAGGATAGCAGATTCTGAATTGCAAGAAAAATCAGTTCCATGAACACCAAATAGAACAACATCAATACAACTGAAAAGCAAGTCAACAAACAATATGTGCAATCTTCCAGATTATCCAAAACTTGCTCATCTGCAATATTCTTTCTCCCACAGTGATGATTCAACTAAATTTTAGTCATCTTTTGTCTGTTCAGAGTATGTTGGCGTGCAACAAACAATATGTTCACAGGATATCTTTTGGCAGGTGGACAGGAGATCCAAAGCCCTGTGTGTAGATCATATGCTGACAAAAATAACTGAAAAGAGCTTAGGTTAATTTGCAAATGATATATTAAAATAATCAAGCACCAACTGAGTTATTGATAGTGATCTAAGGATATCCTGGAGTCAATTTTATACAGAATGAAATGGTAACAAAAAAACCGTTAAGGACAACTTTTTAACAAAAATCAATAGTGATGGATATAACACTAAACAATTGTTGACTCTGACTGGTCATTGTTGAATAGACCCTTTGTTTCGGTTGCTACATGCAAAGATGCAGACTTTCTGTGCGCACCTGTTAGATCCTGTAGCATTCGCTCAGATTCCAGTGCTTCAATATGAAAAAAGTCATATGCAGCAGTGCACAATGTTAAGCAGGGCTACTGACAAACCCATGCAATCCCCAGCCTTTAACATCCCCCTCATAGTATCCAATAGAAAATTCTCTTCCTCACATAAAGAAACAACACTACACTCCAGTATTATCATGGCTAACTTCCAGTCTTATCAGTTCAATCCACTTCGATGTACTTTGCGTGGACTCCTCATTTGTCCTAACTAGTTTTAGGTGCATTAATAAATACCAACGAATTGCTCTACAAAGTTGTCTAGACCGCTTGGCAGCAGTGCAGATTGCAAACAACACACAACCCATCTGCCCCTTAGAATCCACATAAAACCCAAGGACGAAAAAATTTTGTTCCATGGCGCATAATAAATAGTACAGACACCTAGAAAGGTGGCCATACATTACTGTGCAGTCCATTAGTTTAAGCTATTGGATATAAGTTATAACTGTGTTTTGTCTTAATCAATTCAGTCATTCTTCAAGAACTAGGTGTTATTTTGGCAGCCTTTTGTATTGAATTTTTGTCTTAACTAATTGTGTCACTAATAAACACTAGTCAATATAAACTGTGGCAGGTTGTTTCCTAACACTCTAGAAGAAGAAATTGATATCTATAATACAAGTTGCATTACATATTGAAGCATCAATTTATGTAAACAATTTTGATAATAAAATAGATGACTAAGCAAATGACAAAAGTTCGATCACGAGGACTAATTCCAATCATAGACACGCCCATCTAAATAACTAGCAGAACAAGGTAACAAGAAGTTAAAAAATAGTGGAAAGGAGAAAAGAAAAAATGAAGTCAAAATTCTTCACTTCCCAGAAATGTTGTGCAGTACGGAACACGATGAATGGCCAAACTTTTGGGCTAAGCATAAGACTGCAAAAATATTTTGATGGGCAGTTTCAATTTCAGAAAATGGATCGAGTTTTTTTAATCTATGTTGTTCCAAAAGTAAGCATCAGTTGTAATTTGAGGGTGACCATGTTCAGCAAACCTGTTTATGACATATATAGTACCAACTGTAGCAAGGCCCAAGACGACTGAATTTTATTTTAGGGGAAAACAATGTACAGAATATACCTATTTATGGCATTGCGTGTGTGTTTTACTGTTATATTGACTAAGTTAACTGAATTGACCAGGCATGCTGCATGCATATTGCATACTGTACTACAATAGAAAGGAAAAATGGCGGGCCGATCTGTCTGCCCAGGTCAAATGATAATCTCCAGTCCACGCCACCTACCTGCTGCGTACGAGAAACCAGACTCGAGACATGTCTGATAAATTCATTCGTCTGGGCAATAAAAACAACATCCTACAACTCCAAGTCTGCAATCGGATGCCTGCCTGCTGATTCGTCGCGTGTAAGTGTGATTCCATTCCAGGATCGGATCCAGAAATGGAAAAGGCACCAAACCCTACACTAGAAATGGGTTGTCCACAACAGCACGCAACACAATTCGACAGCGAGATCCAAAGCCGCGGAGCCCCCACGCTTGCACGGTCGGAACACGCTAGCAGCAGCAGCCAGCAGGCGAGTCTAGACGCAGATCAGATCTACCACGCACGGCACCAGCTGCCGCGTAGGAGGGAGAGGAGCTGGAACGGAACGGAACGGAACGGGACGGGACGAGAGAAACGAAGCGTACCGTTCCTGGCCGGCGGTGTCCCAAATCTGTGCCTTGACGACCTTGCCGTCGACCTGGAGGGAGCGTGTGGCGAACTCGACGCCGATGGTGGACTTGGACTCGAGGCTGAACTCGTTGCGGGTGAAGCGGGAGAGCAGGTTGGACTTGCCGACGCCCGAGTCGCCGATCAGGACCACCTTGAAGAGGTAGTCGTAGTCGTCCTCCGCCCGGTAGCCCGCCGCCATTGCTCCGCCCTCTGCTCTCGTCCGATCTGGTTTTGGGGCGAGCGAGAGAGAGTGGTGGTGGTGGTGGTAGGGGCGTGAGAGGGGAAAAGAAAGAGGAGAGGGAGGAGGGGGTGGAAGTGGAACGGGAAAGGGAGGTGGGCACGGGCACGGCAACGAGCGCGGCGGACGGAGCGGTGCGGGCGCGTGGACTGCGGCGGGTGGGGGATTTTGGTCGGGTGGGTTTCCGTTTTCTCACGCCACGGCCACGGCGGTAAACCCTGCCGACGCCACGGCTGAAAAATGGAAAACGCGTCCGTTTTTTGGTTTGGTAGGGGAAAATCGTCGAAAACGCGTCCTTGCCCCAGGTAAAACTTCGATTTTCCTGAATTCAGACGCCAGTCCATGTTGTCAAGTTTGTCGCGGCATTTCTAAGGTTGAACACACGAATTTCACGCAAATCGCATATCGGATAGCTTAATCAACATTTAGCGAAAATTTAGGGCATGTTTTTTTTTTTTGGTTCTATGGACTAGTGACTATGGACTAATTAGGTTGTTTAGTTCATCAAAGGACTAATGAGACCACAAGAAGCCAAACTAGTCTCAATTAGACTCTCGGGGAGGGGCTAATAGGTTTAGGGACTAGTTGGGACTACAAATTAGTCCATTTAGTCTTGGTGTTTGGTAAGAGGTACATTTTGGTTCCCATAGGAATAGTGACTAAGGACTAATTTTTAGTCTCATTTAGTTCCTAAATTACCAAACATGAGGACTTGGAAACTAATTTTTAGTCTCAATTAGTCCCTATTTCAATAGACTCTTAGGAGAGACTAGAGACTAATTTTTAGTCCCTAGTCCCTACTGCCATGAACCAAATAGAACCTAAATTAGGGACTAATTGGACTATAAATTAGGGACTAATTGGGAATAAAAATTAGTCTATATTCCTGAGAACCAAACAAGGCCTTACTAGTCATTTCAATTAAACCAACCACTAAGCTTTCGCAAGGTCTATATGCCTCTTGAAAAGAGCCTTTGGTATCGTCTCTCGTGATAGAATTGTAATTCAGGATGGAGAATCAGCTAGACCATTCCAATAACGTATAGGCACGGCAGGATCCCATGAAAAAGTTCGGTAACAAATCGAAGGTTATAGAGTTTGCTACGGTGATATATGAGTTTTCGTTACCTACTCATGCCCTACCAGCTTTGGATCTTATACTCCAACACTGACTAACTGCTAGGCCATAGCACGCACGCTATCTAACATGGGCTTACTCCTAACAATCTTCTTTAAAAGTCATGCCTCTTCTATCATGAATTATAATACGTTTTAGATTGCTAAATTTTATCCAAACATGCTTGCTTTCAAAAAAAATTTAAACCCATCTATGCATATCATTTTCGGAAACCTTTTTATCACCTAAATTTTACTAATATAATTGGTAGCTGAAATCATTGCCATTCATACATGTCTTTTCTAAACTATGCATCACTAGAAAATTAATCAAATTAACAACCAAACTAGGGGTAACTTAGTCTTTCGCAAGACTCTTTACTTGGTCCTAAAATTGCTTGGATACCTTGTATTTCAGGACAAATGGAGTAACAAAAAGAAAATTATATTTCAAATTAACTTCACCTCAAAGAGCTTGCACCTTTCGGTGTGCTCAAGGAAAGGACGCAGGCGGGGAACCCGTGATGCACAACACCCCCAAATTCTAGGCAATATGTGGAAGTGTAATCTATAACCCCTGTAAAGGGAACCCCAATGAGTTCTGGGGCTGGGTGAAGCCCGTCACCAGAAACTCCCTTCCTACCGTCCACATCCGTTCAGCGCCCGTCATCCCGCCGCCGTTCGCCGCCCGTCCGCTTTCCCGCCCAGCGTAGCGTGCCGCCGCCCTTCCACGACCCCCACCTCCGCGCTCCACTTCAAGATCGCGCGCCCTTGCCGACCGTCCGGCTCGGCTCCACTTCCGTCGCGCGCCCCGCATGCCGACCGTCCGCCTCCAACCAGACTTGATAGTCATGTGTATTTGATGTCGGGCGGGAGAAAGGAGACCTCCCCGCCGCCGTGCTCTCCGTGATGGCTACTCCACCTCCGTGCCGCCCCTCTCTACCCCGCGCCGGCGCTGGTGGCCCTCCGCGCCCTCCCAACCTCCCGAAGCGAGCGAGAGAGTGGTGGTGGTGGTGGTAGGGGCGGGCGTGAGAGGGAAAGAAAGAGGAGAGAGGGAAGGGGGTGGAACGGAAAAAGGGAGGTGGGCACGGCACGCAACGAAGCCTTGGCGGGCGGAGCGGTGCGGGCGCGTGGACTGCGCGGTGGGGGGATTTTGGGCGGGTGGGTTTCCGTTTTCTCACGCCACTGCTAGCGGGCGGCGGTAAACCCTGCCGACGCCACGGCTGAAAAAATGGAAAACGCGTCCGTTTTTTGGTTTGGTAGGGAAAATCATCGAAAACGCGTCCTTGCCCCAGGTAAACTTTCGATTTTCCTGAATTCAGACGCCAGTCCATGTTGTCAAGTTTGTCACGGCATTTCTAAGGTTGAACACACGGATTTCACGCAAATCGCATACTATCGGTTTCACGTCACGTAAATCGCATATCGGATAGCTTAATCAACATTTAGCAAAAATTTAGTCCTACTAGTCGTTTCAATAAAAAAAAACCACCACTAGACTTTCGTAAGGTTTTTTTTCGAAAGCATGCATTAGCATATGTTTCATTAAGCAGAAAGCAGAGTTTTTAATTTTTAGTATGCATTAGCATATGGTTCATTAAGCAGAAAGCAGAGTTTTTGGTTTTTAGTACACATCAGTAATCCAAAGATTACTTACAACCCACACACACTCAGAGCTCGCACGAGGTCGTAATTACAAGATAACTAATTTAACAACCAGTTCAGTTCACCCAATGGGCCAGACCACGGACAGGTCGTCCTCCTCCGGTCCCAGCATGTTGATGTTCATTGCCACCGGGTCAAAGCGATCCCCAAGCAGCTTCTGCAGGTTGTTGTGCCCAGCTTCGGACAGCGGCATGCGGAAGGTATGCTTGTACATCTGCACCGCCTGGCCCAACCTGTGGCGATAGTGGCGGGGGTGATTCCTAGCTTTTGCATCAGCGCTACCGATCGCGCGTCGCCTCTCTCGAGGTGCCGACGCTATCCACGCGCTCGTCGCTGCAATGACGCCGCGGGGTCTGGCGTCCTGGCTTCCGGTACCTCGGAGGCCCCTTGATTAGCGGGGACTGGATGGGGATGCAGAGCAGGTCTTCAAGGTCGAAGTTGACAATGGACATGTCAGGCACTGCAGCTGCAGTATCCACCTGCGACGACCCAAGCTCGAAAGTAACATCATCGGTCCCGAAGCAAGGCGGCGGGCAGGTGTCCGCCGCGATGGCGGTGACAGCAGAGGGATCCACACCTTCCATCCTTGGTGCCTCCATATCCGCAAAAGGGCAAGCTCGCCCAACTATGGTGTCGCATCGGCATCCACCAGCGATGCCCGGACCTCTAGTGATGGAGCAGATGGACGCAGCATTGGAGCACCGGTTGGCCACCCAGCAAGACAAGAGGCAGCGAGCTCATTGAGCATATGGTCAACCCATACGGTGTGGCCCAGTGCCCTCACCGGCTAGCTCGAAAGTGGTCGTGAGAAGTGGTGGTGTCGTCGACACCGTTGATCCTCCCCGCCACCCTGCATCGGTGCGACAAGAGGCCTTCGCAGGGTCTGTATTCCTCTTGGAAAGAACTTTTTTTATGATGGTCTCTCATGATACAACTGAAATTTAGGATGAGGAATCAGCAAGACCATTGGAAGAACATATAGGCACGACATGATCCCATGAAAAAAGCTCGGTAACAAGTCGACGGCTATAGAGTTAGCTACAGTGAGATATGAGTTTTGTTCTTCGTTACCTACTCAAACACCGACTAACTCCTAGACCATAGCACGCACGCTATCTAACATCGGCGACTCTAACAGTCTTCTTCTTTAAAAAAAGTCAAGCCTCCGTACATGCTTGCTTTTATCATGAATTATAATATGTTTTAGATTGCTAAATTTCATCCATACGTGCTTGCTTTTAAAAATTTTAAACCTCATCTATGCATATCATTTTTGGAAACCTTTTTATCACCTAAATTTTACTAATATAATTGGTAGCCGAAATCATTGACATTCATACATGTCTTTTCTAAACTATGCATCACTAGAAAATTAATCAAATTAACAACCAAACTAGGGGTAACTTAGGGTCTTTTTGGTTCCCATGGGACTAGGGGACTAGGGGCTAATTTTTAGTCCCATTTAGTCCCTAAATTACCAAACATGAGGGCTAGGGGACTAATTTTTAGTCTCAATTAGTCCCTATTTCAATAGACTTTTGGGAGAGACTATGAACTAATTTTTAGTCTCATTTAGTCCCTATTGGTCCCTAGTCCCATGAGCCCTTAGTCTTTTGCAAGACTCTTTACTTGGTACTAAAATTGCTTGGATACCTTGTATTTCAGGACAAATGGAGTAACAAAAAGAAAAATATATTTCAAATTAACTACGCCTCAAAGAGCTTGCACCTTTCCGTGTGCTACAAGGAAAGGACGCAGGCGCCGGGGAACCCGTGAAGCACAACACCCCCAAAATTCTAGGCAATACGTGGAAGTGTAATTCAAATAGAGTTATGTGCATAGGAGGAAGAGAAATGGAAGAAAAAAGAAATTTAAAGTGAAGGGTTTTAGTAATCCGTTGGAGGAAGCAGCAAAAGTACACATTACTACTAATAATATTAGGAGACTGAATTTTATACAGTTGAAGGAATGATGATTGATAATCTGTTGGAGAGACTCCAAACCAAAGATCCAAGAGTCGGATGAGCATCACGTACGTTCAGGTACGGCAAAGCTTTTTTTGTGGCTGTTTAATATCTGGTTGTATCATATAACAGTGACTACCTGCCATGCTGGATCCGTAGTATAAGCTCCTCATGAAGATTAATTGCAATAACGCTGGTTTTGCACACTTCAACTTTGAGTAACTTTACTTGTACTACTACAGCTTGCTCACTCGTTTTTAAATTATAGTTCGTTTGACTTTTTTAACCTAAGTTTGGTCACTTGTTTTATTTAAAATATTTAAAATTTTGTGTAAACTATCACTTCTTATTTGTTGCATTGTGGCATGCTTTATTAACCAAAATATCCTTAAAATGACTTAAATTTGTTTGTATATACACAAATTTTTAAATAAAATAAGTGATCAAACTTGAGATAATAATAAGTCAAACAAACTATAATTTAGAACCGATAGAGTGCTTATACTAGTGTAGTAGGAAGATGGGGCCAAATGACGAACTAGCTTGGACGTACGACAAGGCATCGTCCCGGCTCCCTTTTGGCAAAAGTGTCATTTAATTTTCTGCATTCATGATTTTTAACTGAAAAAGTGAGCAAACCTAACGTGGATCGAGCCGCAACAACTGTGCCTGTGTTCACAAGTTACTATCAGCCTATCACAGTAGCTTTTTTTTAACAGCGACATTACTTAATATTGTTCTTCGTTACAATCAGATCACAGACACCTCTGCAACGCAAGAAGCTAGAAGGTGAGTCGATCAAGCCTGCATACAGATTTTGCCTAGTAGCCGATACATGCTGAGCATACAGATGAGCTTGACATCCGTGTCAAGCTAAGGCTGTCAAGCTAAGGCTTTGTCCTTGAAGCCGACGGCGTATGTACAGTGGCCTATCACAGTAGCTAGGTTGAACCATAACACTAGTACACAAAACGCTGTTTTTTTGTCGGTTCTCCAAGTGTAAATTGAACCAGGATTACGCACTGGGACTAAAAATCGGGTGGTGAAAATACGAACCGGGATTAATAATAACCTTTAGTCCCGGTTAAGTAACAAAAACTGGGATGCCCTCGAGGCCCGTGCCCGGGCCCGAGGCCTGTAACCAAATTTTAGTCCCGGTTGGTGTTACCAACCCATTAAATCTCTCTCTTTTTTTTCCTTTTTCTATTTCTTTTAATTTCATGATATATTTTGCTTTTAAATTTGGTTTTCGAATATGATTCTACACTACTAATGATACACGTTCAGGGAAGTTTAGTATGAAACTAAAGTACATACATTAATATATGTCTATATTATATATCAAAGCGCGCATATATTGTTTTTCAGCGTTATGATGCCACATATATTTGGAGCCGATTACAAGTTCATGGTCATACATGATGCCAAATCACCCGATTACAAAAGTTCAAATCATCTAGAACTCTAATGATTTGGAACCCAATTTTCATTGGGGTCATAGAACTTGGCGCCTTTTTGTTAAGATTTCGTCATTGATAAATCCTGCCAGAGTCTCTTGCATTGCATGGAGATGAGTTTTCTCTCGCGATTACGCTCTTCAAATAATTTGTCTTCAATTTGAGAAAAAGAAAAAGTATTAGTATATAAATAGGTATGTAATAATAATAACCTGCTGCAGCTTAATAATTAAGGAAAAAAGAAGAAGTGTTAAAACTAGAAACATATGCTGAAGGCAACCATTCTGAGAAAATATTAAGCACTGCTCACTTGGTCAGTGCTGAAAGACACAAAAAAGAAAGTATCCATCTCACAAAAAAAGTATCAAGCACAAGCTCTCTCTATATAAAACCAAAGTACTGAATGTAGCTGAGACACAGTGTATATCATTGAAAGAACTACTAAGTCAAGCTAGGATAGGCAATGAACAATTTGCATTGTGTCATTGCTAAGGTAACGTTTATAAAAAATAAGTTCAATAAAAAGACAACTCATGGTTTTGCAGCTAGTGTGATTGCTAGCTACATTGAACAAAATTCATAACTGTTACTACTACCTTCATCTATTTTACTGCTCCAGGAAATAATTGTGATAATTGCAGGATCAACAAAGACAGAGACCGTAGCTATAGTTTGTAAAGGTGACAACTTAGTAGCAGAAATGAGGGACTTGAGTAGGCCAAAATAGCCATACCCACAGTAGAAATTATAGCATCAGAAATTCACATTTATGGTCCTTATCACTAGTGAGGAAGAAATGAGATGAGGCATCAAACTTACACTGCCTATTGGTCCTTATTACCAGGCCACTTTTCTTGAGCTGCTCTCTTTGGTCATATTGTTCCAAGTCAATTGGAAACTGCAAGAAGAAATGAAACCTTCATTAGCAACCAAATTCCAAGCCATCCAAAAAGATCATAGACAAGTGAGAAAGGCTTCATTTTGTACTATCACTACCGACAAAGAGCACAAAGCATTTGCGCTGTCCTCGAACAAATTTCACCTATAATTAGCAAACAGATAGCATGCCATTTTCTGAACCCACTATGTTGCTAGTTGATAGAAAAAAACAAACCAAGCTTAAATATGGACACCGATAATTCCTCGCTATTTTCAGAACTTCTATTTTCTGAATTGAAACAGAACTGAAATCATACGACTTCTCTTCAGAACTAAAGAGACTACAATTCAGTTTTCATACCACTTTTTTTTACGTAGCAACCGGCCAAAGAAATGAACATACTCAAATTTTGTGCAGATTAACGATGATCTCTGAATCCAACAGTTCAAGGATGCAGGGCACAAAAAGAGTTGTCTGAATCTAATAGCTAAATATTGATTCATCCCTATCCTTTCTGTCCTGAGAAGAAATTGTAGCTCGAACTGCAAGGACGCCGCTGCAGACCTGCGTCAAGAAAGTTCGAATCGCGGCCTGCGGGAGATGCTTGAACTCGGCGGCCGGGCGGCGGCTCGTGCGTGGCAGACAAAGGACGTGAGCAGCAGCGGCCAAGCATGACAGCCGTCGGACGGTGGTCAGTACCTACCCGCTGCAGCCGGAGAGCGACGAGCGCCGGCGGCCGGACGACGGACGAGGGCGGCGCCGCCGGGGAGCGACGAGCCGGCCGCGACGGGCGTTGGCGGGCCGTGCCGGGGAGCGACGAGCCGACGCGCGCGGGAGGAGGGGCGGCAGCGGCGGGCCGGGACGGCGCGGTGGCGTCGACGGCGCTGCGCGGCGGCGGAGTCGTACTGTGAGACGAGATCGACGGGGAAGACGAGAAGCCCGGGCGTCACGCGGTAATATACACCCACCTATTAATCCCGGTTCCTGGGGACGTCCGGGAGTAAAATTCTATTAACCCCGGTTGTAGGCTACGCCTGGGATTAATATTTAATCCCAAATAACTCATCTAGACCCGGGACTAAAGATTATTTTAGGCGTGGGCCTTCGTCCGCGGGGGCGAAATTTTTGGACCTTTAGTCCCGGCCTACATGGACAACCCCGGGACTAAAGGGACTTGGGGGCGGGGAATTTCATTTCTGCCCACGGTTATTTAGTACTTATTTATATATTCTATATATTACATTCTAAATCTCTATTTGTCGGGGACCTAAATATTGGGCCCCGAGACATTCTCCAAACTATGAGAATCTGGCCCCGCCAAGGCCCAAGAAAAACCTAGCCTTGCTATCATCTCCGCCGCGGAGGGGCGGCCCGACGGACGATGGACGAACCATTGGCCACGACGCTCACATGACGACGAAATGCCACGGACGGCCCACAAAGCGGTCCAAATGGAGTCATCACGACGCAAAGAGCTTATTACGCCACGAAGGACAAGGTCAAGGACCTCTACAAAACAACGAACCATGACGTTCCACGCCGACGGACCCCAAACCATGGCTGGGACTGCGACCACGCATCTCCGTTTCAACCGTCCGGCCGGGCTAGCTCACCAGCCCCGAGAAATCTCCCGCCGTCCGAGGGTGGCCTGGCTCACCACCCCTCGAGCAAAAACTCCGCCGCCCGAGGGAGACCAGCTCTCCATCCCCCCAGGGGGTGGCCCAAACTAGCCCCGTCTAGGGTCGCCGACCCTGGGCGTGGGAGGTTCCGTCCCGAGGAAGGGAAACCGCCGCATTCAATGCGATTGACGGCAGGCAAGGCGCCCGCCCATCGATTCACGCCCGATCAAATCGAATCGAATCGACTCCCCAATCCGACCGATGGGGCGCAAAACCGAACCCGGTGGCGTTACGCCACCCGACATCGGGAAACCGGGATGACATCGTTCATTTCCCGAGAGCACCGTCAAAACGCCACGTTGGGCGGACCACCGGGCACTTGACACGCGCGCCCGGCGACCTCACAGGACCGCCCTCGCCATGCGGATTTGTGAGGGACGCCTCCGCAGGACCCTGGGGGCGCGCGCCGGGACGACACGCCACCATCGGATCCGGCGCGTGTCTTCGTCAAGCAACATCCAAGCGGCCCAACCCCACCGGCACAAGACATGCAACCGGTGTAGCCTCGGGGAATTAGCCACCTAGGCGTCCCACCGTATAAACATTATCTCTCTCCTTCTCCTATAAAAAGGGGAGTAATGCCTCATTAGAGGGGATTGATTTTTTCGACTCAACTCCGAGTTCACACGGAGGAAACCGCGACACCACCACCACCATAACCACGATCGTGGGGCTTGAGACCCGTCTCTCCCCCCGCGGCCGCAGAACCCCTACTGCAGCGCTCACCTTTGAGCGAGGTAACACGAAAGACACACCCCCGCTGGACGTAGGGGCCCCTGGCCTCGAACCGGATAAACCGGGCCGCGTCCCCTGTCCATCTTGCGCTACGCCATTGAGGGAGGGGGCACACGGCTTATAAATTCTTTATTGCCGGGCACCGGCACCCACCGCTCGAACGCCGGCGCTGGCGCGCTGGTGGGGGGCGCCGTGGTGCAATCCGCATCTCCATCGCCCTCATGGCGTTTCCGCCATTTCCACCGCCGCCGAGCACGGTAGCTCCCGCGCGAACACCACCGGCTTCGAACGCTGGCATTTGTAGCGCGCGGCCACAACTACGAGATGATCCTTCGCCCGACGCATCGTAGAAGGGCGGGAAGGCAAAGACGCCACCGCGGCAAGCCCATCATCACGGCCGCCGGCGCAAGGCGGGCAAGGCGGACCCACCAGCTGCCAAGGCGCGCCCAACGGATTCTCAATCCGCCGACGTATCCCCGCGCCGACTTCGCGAAGGCTCCCGAACCCTAGGCCCCGGGAAATACCTTACCCGCCACCCACTCGTGGCGGTGGTACCCCGAAACCCTAATCGCCGAAAAACGCCTCCGATCCGGACATCCCGGAGGGAGTCCCCCGTGAATCTTCGCCGGCGTGAAACCTCGCCGAAGCCTTCGCCAGAGAGCACGAGCGGACCACCCGTCGTTCCACCCGAGCGTTATCCCATGAACATTCACTTGGAGGAGCGCATCCTCCACGGGATCGCGGGACGACCCCCGTCATACCACCCTCCGGGTTCAATCGGGGCCGGTCCCCGAGCCGAGGGACTTCGCTCTACCGTCCGAGAATCGAAACCTCCTCCGGGCGTTGGGCGCACCGCGTAATCGACGATGAAGACGAGTACTATGACCCCACGCGGGAATGCTTCAATGTCGAGGTCCCGCCACGGGATGGCCATTCACCGGCGTCTCAGCGAAGACGACAGCGGGCGTCTCGCCACGACGAACTCCACGGCCGGCGGCCGCCTCGGTCCATCCGATGAGGCGCCCGGCACTGCCGGCCAAAAAACGCCCGGGCAAACACGGATTTGCGAGAACGACCGGCGAATCGCCCGACCGGCGATCGGAGCAAAACATCCGGCGGAGCGGCTCGGCCAGCGGCGGTCCCGGGGGCACCTCAAGCTCACAATGGCGGCGGCCGCGCGGGCCGGCTGGAGTGCCTCCCATCCGGCATAGCGGCCCCCGTTCACAGCCCCCTCTCAGCGTGGCGGCGCCGCCATGTTGGTACGAAATGCCCGAGCCCTCCACTATCGGGGGTAGGCGCAGACGGGGAAGGCCTCCAGTCAACTCCTTGACAAGTGTTGACAATTCTTTAGTGTTACCACTAAAGGACTCGATACACCTAAGTATGGCAACGGTAAACCGCAAGCGCACCTGTCGGTGTAGCTTTTCACCGTGAGTATTCCAGTATCGATTTCCACGAGGAACGTGAAGTGAACTAACAAAGAATCAAGACTCGTCCTATGATGACACAAGGTGTGTATTTGGTAGTTGAGTTGAGAGGTTTTCTATAGCTATGATATCCGGATAGGCTAGGTAGCTAAACGTGGCTTTATCGACCCTCGGACACTTGGAGGCGATGGGTGATAATCCGGTGAATAAAGTCACCACTACCAAACTACTATTTTATGGAGCCTTACCTTTTAAGAACTTGCCTAAACACGTGGTGATCTATACGAGAGACGGAAGGGCTGTCACTACCTTATTGGCTATCACAATCCATCCGTGCGACAAGCGGCATACATTTGGTAAGGTATAGCCTAGACACCACGTCTACGCTAACTCTTACTATTCTAACCACCGTACTTAGCTAGGCTAGAACACTCTACTAAAGCAAAGCAATGTACCAATGGAGAACGAAAGTGAATAGCTACTATACTAAACCGGATATGCAAAGTATAAAAGAACTTCGGATGTATTACTCACTAGAAGAAGTACACCAAGCAGAGGTACACCTCGGAGGAGATTCCCGATGCACCGGGGCTTCCTCGAAGACTTCCCTCTCTCACTCTACTACTACACTAAAGGAGCGGGGCTTCGCCTACTACATTGGAGTGGAGTTCTCCTTGTGGTCATGCCTTGGAAGTGAGGGGGTAAGGGGGTATTTATAGCCTAAGGTGGAGTAGGGGCTACTCCAAATAGCCATGTCATCGATCCGCGTGACCTCTATTGCCCTCCGTTGGATCAAACCGCTATGCAACCGCCTTAAGATCAACGTGTGAGGTAATTTCAGCATGTGGACAATGTGATGGGCGTGGGAGGACGTCCCTTGGCCAAATGGGCCATGGTCGGCCGACCATGGTCCATGACCCGTGGGCCACCCCCGTGTCTTTGGAACATTGGCCCCACCGCCGCTTTCGTGTCTTGAGTCCGGAACTTGCCGTGACGTTCATTTTGTACCAACACGATCCATGGGGCGTATTGACGGACCAATCAGGTGCCTTCTCTTGTTCCCCCACGGATTAGTGATGTGGCAGGTCGCATTGGAAGAGTTTGGGCCAAAGTATCATGGTCGGCCCGATGCTTTGGTCCATTGGGCCTTGGCCTTCTCAACTCTTCTAGAAGGTGTCCCCACATGTCGATGTCTCGGGATGAAATGGTCATGCATCGGCCGATGTAGGTCTTGTGGCCAAATGACTTCAAATTTTGTGTGGAAGCTTCATAGGACATGGAGATCATGATGGTGGTGTCAAATTGTCCAATGGCCATACTTGGGGTGTTGATTGGATGGTGACCAAATGTGTCATTTCAGCCCGAGTTCCACTAGTTTCACATCCGTATACAAAGAATGACATCTACATGTGGAACTAGGTTATTTGCATAAGAAATCATTGTTTATATGTATGTTAGCTTCCAAAAGGAGTACTTTGTTGACGGTTTGACTATGTAAAAATCGGGGTATTTCTACCGTCAACAACAAGGCGGTGCAACGAGAAAAGGATTACTCGTCCGGGATCGGGCCGTGGCGCCACGGGCGGCGAGAGGAATGCGGGCGGCGTCGGCGGGCTTCGTCTACCCGTCGAGCCGAGCGACAAGGCCGATCCGAGGCGCCTCGGCGACAACCATTGCAACCGCCCGGTCTGGGAACGCATAGAAGACCCGCACCGCGACCGCAACCGAGGCCCCGACCTCGGGGACGAGATCGATCGAGCGGCGGCGGGCTCGCCACGAGGTGGCTCGCCTCGGGGCGACAAGCGGGGCGAGGCGCCTGAGAGCGGTCGAGAGGGGCCGAGGGGTACTCCCCGATCCGCCCGGGCCTCGGGCCCTTCACCGAGGGACATCGGGAGGGCACCACTGCCGGCGTTTCGTGGCCCTCGAGCCATCTCGAGAAGTACACGCGGAGAGACCCGTCCCGAGTATGGGCGGGCGACTATCGGTGGCATGCCGGTTCGGCAGGCACACGATGACAAAGTGATAATCGAAATTTGCCCCTCGTATTCTCCGAAGTGCCGGGAGCTTTGGCCGAACACCTTCCACCCAACCTCATATCAAACCGGGCGGACTTGGTGAGAACCTTCCGCGGTAACTTCCGGGCACATACCTACGCCGGCAACTCGTGGGATCTCCGAAATCCGACAAAAATCCGACGAATCCTCGGCGCGACTACATCCGGCGCTTCTTCAAGCAACGGACCGAGCCCCTAATGTGACGGATTCGACGTCATCGGGCCTTCTTGGCCGGCACCACTTGCCGAGACCTCGTGAAGAAGCCGGGCGCCGGACTCCCACCGAGGCAAACGAGCCGATGGACATCGCCACCAAGTTCGCTAACGGTGAGGAGGTCCGTCGTCGGGCTCTGCTCAATCGGGGCTCGCAATGGAAAGCGCAAGGAAGAGGAGCCCGAGGGATCGCAACCTCGGGAGGGCAAGAAGAAAAAGAAGAAAGATAAGAGCCGCAAGGGGCAAGGGCCACGCCGCCCAGCGGACGATGAAGACATGGTGGCTGTGGTCGATCGCAAGGGGCCCCGACCCCGTCACAAGAAACCTTCGATGACATGCTCAAGCCATGCGAGAACCATAGCTACCCTGGTCAAGCATACCCTCGAGGAGTGCAAGAGGGTACGCCAACATTTCGCCAAGCTCGTGGCCATCCCCGAGGGTGAAGAAGAAGAGGCTCCTCGAGGGTGGCGCCAAGGGCAACGAGGAGTTCGAAGGTGAATAACGCTTCATGATCTTCGGCGGCGGCAAAGACAAAGAACATGTCCGTGCGACAAGCAAGAAGGAGCGTCGGGAGGTCTATGCCCGCGGAGCCAAAGAACCCCGGTTGCACAAGTGGTCTGACGAGGCCATCACCTTCGACCACGGTCGGATCACCCCAAAGACATCCCGAACCCGGGGGCTTATCCACCGTGGTGGATCCCATCATCGCCAACACTCGGCTCACCAAAGTCCTTATGGACGGAGGGAGCGACCTCAACCTCATCTACGAAGAAACCCTCGACCTCCTCGAGGTAGACAAGTCCAAGATCCGCCCGAGGGCCGGCATTCAATGGCGTCGTCCCCGCAAGCGGCTAAAGCCCCTCGGGCGGATCGACTTATCGGTTTGCTTCGGTGACCCCTCGAACTTTAGGCAAGAGACTCTCACATTTGAGATCCTTGGGGTCCGCAGACTTACCACGCACCCCTCGGGCGGCCCCGCTACGCCAAGTTCATGGTCGCCCGAACTACACGCATACCTCAAGCTCAAGATGCCGGGGCCGAAGGGTGTCATCACGACCGCCCCTCACACCATCATGCATACGAGTGCGACGTGGAGAGCGTGGAGTATGCCGAGGCACTCATCGCCGTCGAAGAGAAGCTTTGACGAAATCACGATCGAGCATGAGGCCAAGCGCCGCTGAGCTTCGAGCCCTCCTCGGGCACCAAGAAGATCCCACTCGATCCCAAGAACCCGAAGGAGAAGCCGGCGACCATCGGCTCGGACCGGATCCAAAATAGGAAGCCGTGCTCGCCGACTTCCTCCGCGCCGAATGCCAAGACGTTTGCGTGGGGACCCTCGGACATGCCGGGCATACCGAGGATGTCGCCGAAGCACTCCCTAGACATCCGGCCGGGCTCAAAGCCGATCATGCGGCGCTTGCGCCGTTTTGATGACGCCAAGCGGAAGATCATCGGCGAGGAGATCCACAAGCTACCGGAGGCCGGATTCATAAAAGAAGTATTCCACCCCGAGTGGTTAGCTAATCCCCGTATTAGTAGAGAAAAAGAATGGGAAATGGCGGATGTGTGTGGACCACACTAGTCTCAACAAAGCATGTCCGAAAGTTCCCTTTCCTCTCGAATCGACCCATTGTCGACTCCCGCTGCGGGATGTGAAACGTTATCCTTTCTTGACGCGTATTCCGGTTATCACCGGATCAAAATGAAAGAGTCCGACCAGCTCGCGACCTGCGTTCATAACACCCTTCGGGATGTATTGCTACCTCACCATGCCCTTCGGCCGAGGAACGCTGGGGCAACATACCAGCGGTGCATGCAAATCATCTTCGGGAACTCATTGGAAGGATCGTGGAGGCCTACGCCGACGACATAGTGGTCAAATCCAAGAAAACGACGGACCTCGTGGGCGACCTCGGGGAAACCTTCGAGTGCCTAAACAAGAAGGGAGTCAAGCTCAACCCCGAAAATGCGTATTCGGGGGTCCCGAGGGATGCCTTTGGCCGGTTTTATCGTCTCTCAACGAGGCATCGAAGCAAACCCGACCAAGGTTGACGCAAATCACCAAGATGGGTCCGATCCAAGATCTCAAGGGAGTACGAAGGTCATGGGCTGCCTGGCTTCATTAAGCGAGGTTCATCTCACGCCTCGGGAGAAGGGCTCGCCCCTCTACCGGCTCCTTCGCAAGTCCGAGCGCTTTGCACGGACCCCCGAGGCCGAAGAGGCCCTCGGCAACCTCAAGAAGCTCCTAACAAACCCACCGGCCCTAGTACCGCCAAACCCGAGAAACCCCGCTCTTATACGTCCACGGCCACTACCCGGGTAGTCGGCGCGCGGTGGTCGTAGTTGAGCGTCGGGAAGAGGGACACACGTTGCCGCCCAACAGCCCGTTTACTTCATCGGTGAAGTCCTTTCCGACACCAAGATGAGGTATTCGCAGATGCGAAGCTATTGTTACGCCATCATACGGCACGAAGGAAACTTCGCCACTACTTCCCCTGCACCCGCCGTGGTATCCTCGTTCCCCCTGGGAGATCCTCCAAAACCGAGAGGCCACGGGGAGAGTGGCGAAGTGGGGCGGTGGAGCTCATGGGCGAAAACTATATCGTTCTGCCCGCGCAAGGCGATCAAGTCTCAAGTCCCGGCGACTTTGTGGCCGAGTGGGATTTCACGCAGCTACCCCCAACGCCCATCCAAGCCGAGTCTTTGGACCATGTACTTTGATGGATCCATGATGAAGGCAGCGCGGGGCTGGTTTGCTCTTCATCTCACCCCTCGGGATTCACACGGGTATGCCATCCGCTGCATTTTCCCCGCCTCCAACAACGCCGCATCACGAGGCGCCGGTCAACGGTCTCCCCGATCGCGCCACGGACCCTCGAATCCGACCAGGTTGGAAACCGGGGGATTCGCAGCTGGTCATCGACCAAGTCATGAAGGCCTCGGCGTGCCACGACCCAAGATGGAGGCGTATTGTCGGAAGTCGCGCAAATTGGAGGAAAAAAATTCCATAGGCTTGAACACAAGCATACCGAGACGCTACAACGAGGCCGCGGATGAATCGGCCAAGGTCGCAAAGAACCCCGTCTACCGTTCCGAACGCCTCACCCGAGACCTCGATAAACCCTCGGCCAGTACACCCCCTCGGAAGTACCCTCGAAGGGGCTCACGAGGGCGGCACCTGCCAAGCCACACCCGGCTATGGCGGTCGACCCGTCCCCGACCGGAGAAACCGTGATGGAGTACCTCACCCGAGGAGAGCTACCCGAGGATAAGACCGAGGCTCGCCCGATTAGCCCGAAGGGCGAAATCCTTCACACCGATTGGAGAGAAAGGGGAACTCTACAAGAGAGGAGCCTCGGGGGAGTATACATGCGATGCATACCCTCCGAGGCCAAGAACGCTCGAGGACACTCACCGGGGAGTGTGGCCATCACGCGCCCGAGGACTCTAGTCGGTAAAATCTTGAGGCAAGGCTTCTCTCGGGCTCGGCGGTGCGAGACGCGAACCAAGTCGTGCGTGCACGCAAGGAATGCCAATTCTACGCCGCGGGGCGCACCTCGACTCAAGCACGCAAACCATACCTCTTACGTGGCCATTTGCGGTGTGGGGACTCGACATGATTGGGCCCCCGAAAAGGGCGCCCGGAGGACACACTCACGTCCCTAGTCACCATTGACAAGTTCTCCAAATGGATCGGCTTCGACCGTGGTGAACCCTCACACGTGGGAAACGGTGAAATTCTTTACGGATATCATCTCCCGTTTCGAGTCCCGAACTCCATCATCACGGACAACGGAACCAACTTCGTGGGGAAGAAGTTCCTCGACTTTTGCGGCGACTATGGCATCCGAAAGTGGATACCTCGGCCGTAGCACACACGAAGACCAACGGTCAAGTGGAGCGTGCCAGCGGCATGATCCCCGCAAGGCCTCAAGCCGAGGATCTTCAATCACCTGAACCAATACGGGAAAAAGATGGTACCAAGAGTCTGCCGTCGGTTCTATGGAGCCTTCGAACAACGAAAAGCCGAGCCACGGGGTTCACCCCATTCTTTCTAGTCTATGGGGCCGGCGATCTTGCCCACGTGACATTGAATATGGGTCCCCAAGGCTGCGAGCCTACACCGAGCAAGGCAACCAAGAAAAAGGCAAGACTCCATCGACCAAGTTGATGAAGCCCGAGACGTTGCGCTCCGCGCACTCGGCAAAGATACCAACAAGCTTTGCGCAAGTATCACGCCAAGCGGCCGAAGCCTCGGGAGTTCCAAATCAACGACCCGTGCTCAGCCGAAGACAGACAACAAAGGGCGTCACAAACTCACGCCACCACAGGAAGGGTCTTATTTCATCGCCCGAAATATTAAGGCCCGGGACCTACAAACTGAAAAACGAGAAGGGCGAAGTCTACTCCAACGCCTAGAACATAGAATGGCTACGCCGCTTCTACCCTTAAATTCGCACTAGAAGTCAAACATCGGTGTTTTTTCACTCAATAAAAGATCTACATCTTTTACGAAAAAAGTGCTTCTCGTGTAAACCTTAAGGAGTCTTAGCCTCGTCCAAAGACAAGACTAAAACTCCTCGGGGGCTACATGGGGACCCCCTCGAAACCCCCTCCCCTTCCTTTTTTCAAAACTTTTTTTCGAAAAGAAAAAAAGTTTTCTTGCGCGCATTCTCTAAACAATCGTTTAAGTTGCGAAGGTCGCCACGCACAAATCCAAAAGCAAGGTAACCGAGGCAAACGGATCGCCCCTAAGCGGCATCCGTATGGACTGCCCCAAAGGGCGTCCCACGGTTACCATCTCGCGAGCGGAGAAAGCAAGCGACCCGCCACACAATAAACGAACAAATTCGAGAAACGCAATATAAACATAAATGCACCCGCCAAGGCCATAGACCTCGGGCGGCGCCATTGTTTATATACATCCATCTCACAAGCTCCAATTTTTCCATACAAGGAGAGGTCGTGGCGGGGTGGGCGTCATCCACCGGGCGCCTCCACTACAGGCCGACGAGGAAGCCGGCGAGCAACACCTCGACAACCGCTTTCCCGAGGAGGCATCGGACCCGCCGGGCGCATCCTCGGACCGGGCGTCCACCATCTCCGTGTCCGCCTCATAGGTTGACTCTATGGGGAGTACGGGGGACACACTTCATCCTCGGCGGGAGGCCAACGGGTCGCAAGCGCCGTCCCACGAAGTCGTACAACGCCGAGTCTTGGCGGCATCGCCAAAGATCCCTCTCGGCGGGATCAACTTCCTCCTCGTCGTCGGAACCGAGGAAGAAGCCTTCGCAACGCCGTCCGGCACATTGGACTCCATCCGGAAGTGAGAGCGTAAAACGGCCATACATGTCCCGCCGCCGCCGGGCCGGAAGGCGTTCCGGGCTCGGACTGGTAAAGCCACCCACGGCGCCAGCGGCTGCGTCTTCGAGGGGCCAACCTCCCGGGTTGTCCGCCCCAAAGCGGCGGACGAAGTCCGACAAGGCCTCTTCCCGGCTCTCCCGGTACGACTTACGCTCCCGCTCCCAACCTCGCGCCCGGCGTGGCAGCGGTGTTCACGGCCTCGGTCCGGACCTTCTCCGCTTCGAAATTGGTGCTCAAACCGAAAGTTAGCAAGACAAGACGGCGAAGGCAAAGCTCACTAAGGAAGAAGACGCACCTTGGCACTTCCCGGCCCAAAGATCATCGCCGTGCTCATCGCGGCGACTTGCGAGCTCCTCCTTCTCCTTCCTCGAGGGTCTCGCCCTCGGACACCAACTTCGCCGTCTGCGAGTGTTCAAGGCATCGCACATCTCCGCTGCCGTCGCCTCCTCCCGGGACCGGTCCCGCTCGTCATGGGCCTCCTTCGGGACACGGAGGGACTGGATCCGAGCCTCTTCAAAATCATGGCTCGTCGAGCCATGTCACCGCCACCTTGCGGCCTCGGACCTGACCTTGACAAGCTCGGCCTCCCGAGGGGTCCGGCCGTTGGGACTCCCTCTCCCTCGGCAAGGGGCAGCAAGCCGGAGGTCTCGCTCCGGGCCTCGATCAACTTTACCCGAGTTTGACCAAGGGCGTTCCGGTTCGAGCGTTCGGCGAAAAAGCTCGGACTTCTCGGCGGCGGCAGAGTCTCGCGGCGACATTACCCATCAAGACACAAGCATAGAAGACATGCGGCGGGGATAACCATCAAGACACTTTACCGCGTCGACCTCCGCAAGTCGGCCCGGTTATGGCGTCCCCCGATCCTCGCCAAGCCCTCGGCGGCCCCGATGGATCTCGTCGTGGGTTCTCCACCCGGGACCTCGGGGCGGTCCATCGACCACCGCCGGCGCCCCCCGGCGTGCCACCCGAAGAGGTCAAGCGGACCGCCCCAAATGGTCGGCTGGAAGGATCTCTCCTCCACCGGCAACTCCCGCTCTCCGGAACCTGCACCCGATAGAGTCCGGGGGGCCTCGGAATCGACCACGGTGCCGCCCTCCTCGTCATGGCCGAAGACGACGCCCGCCAAGGGCTGCCCCGAACCCGGACACATGGAGTAGCGAAGTCGGGTTATACGCCTCGTGAACCCCCTGGATCGGTGAAGGTCGGCCGCGGCGGACTTGCGCGTCTCCGCCGCCCATGAAGAGCTCCTCTTGCGAGAACTCCTGGACAAAGGGGCCCGACTCCTCGGGATGGGCGGCGGCGTCACGACCCCCTTCGAATGGCGCCATCCGCTTCCGGCACCGAGCCGACGTCATGGGCCACAACCGAGCCCTCCTCCGTGTCGACCACCATCGGTTGAATGGCCGACCACCATCGCCACTGGGGAGCCCCGCACCACCGGGGGTGGCCTCGGCCGATGGGCCGGTCCCGACCCCCACGGGGCTCGGAGGTCGGCGCCCACGAGGATTCGACGAGGGCAAAGACGATATCTTGGCGGGTGACCCCTCGCACCGGGCCCCACCCGAGGCCAACGCTAGCCTTCAAGGCCTTCTCGGTGCGTAGCCAACGAGGCGGCCCCCGTTCAAGTCAAGAACATGTCGGGACAAAGCAATCATATGCCGAAGAAGATCAAGATCGCCAAAGGCGAAAGGAAACTCACGAAGCCTCGAGGGATCGCCCTCGCCGACGGCGAGCTCGATGGCGCTGCGACCTGCCGTCGCACTCGGCTGCTGGCGCCTCCCCACGACGTCAGACGCCGCTGGCCGGATCGGGATCTGGTCGCCGGCCGTCCCCCGGCCGCGGTTTCAGCGGGCCGGGGTACCCGGCGGAGGTGTCGACTCCTCTCTTCGGGCCTCACCCCCGTGACGCCGAGGTGCCCTCGTGCGGGTCGACGCCAATGGTCCCGAGGACTCCGGCGAAGAGCCCTCGGGCGCACGCGGCGTCAGCGATCCCCGACGCCTCGTGCTCGTGCTCGGCTCAGAACGGCCCCGACTTGGTCGGGAGCCCCATGGCTCTGGTCTATCCGAGCCGCCACGTCGTCATCGACGAGTTCACGCCAGAACCGGTCCTCCGGGATCCTCGTCCCTCCCGGTGGTCGAGGTGTCGGGTGACTTCGCCCGCCTCTGCTGCCGGGCCCGACGCTTCTCGCGAGCCACGTTTCTTCTTCCTCTCCTCCTTCTTCAACGCCCATTTTCCGTATGCTTCGTTCCGAAAGACGGTTCGCCGCCCGGCGATCGGCATCCAATGCCGGCACAAAGCGGAGGAGTCACAGAATCCAGGTGGCCCCGCCGGAAGAAAGAGTGAGAACTGCCATGGCGACAATGCAATCGAAGCAATGCAAGGACACCGAAGTCAAGAAGCACTTACGGGGAGATATACCCTGGCGGGCGCATGGGGATCTCGGGGATACGTGTCGGGGTGTTGGACCCCAACGCATCCCTCACCCTCTTGGCCGTGCCATCGATGGAAAGCGAAGGCCCCGACATCCGCACGCACCAAGACCGGGCGCCTCGGGGTCATCCGCACATGAGCAAAGGGCGAGCCATCAACGGCAACACCCGGCCGCCGGGTGAAAAAGCGGCGACCACGGCAAAGCGGCATTCACGTCCTTCCTCGAGCCGCAGGACCGCCTCGCCTTAGGCCCTCCAACCGATGATGATCCTCCGAGGGGGGACCCCGCCCACTTCGCGGGCGATGCTTGAGGACACGCCCGATGTACACGGGGAAGCGCGTTCGCTGCTTGCGGAGGTAGAACCACCGATCTTGCCACCCCTTGTTGGAGGAGGTGAGCTTGGAGATGATGTACCCATCAGCTCGGTTCGGGCCTCGTCTCCGAAGCGGACTTGAGCGCCACCTCCACCCACGCCGCGCCCCTCCGTGGTTGGCCTGCGCGGCCGAGGCGGTGGTAAGGTCCGCCTTGAAGAACCACAACCGGAGGTCCCAATGCGGCTCGATCCCCAGGAATCCCTCACAAAGGGTGACCGAAGATGGCGGCACAGGAGATCGAGTTCGGGGCGGATGATGAAGCTTCGATTTCATAGTAGTGGAGGATCGCCCGAATGAACCCGGCTGGCGGCATACAGCCCGCGCGGTGAAGATCCATCAAGCTCACCACGTAGCCATCGGGAGGTTAGGCTCCTCCTCGGTCAATGCGGAGCAATCCACTCCGTGCGCTTCATCGATGCGGGGGCGAAGAAGCCCTTCATCGACGAGGCGCCGGAGTTTCTCCTCCGTCATTGTCGACCTCGACCACGGCTTCGGCGTCAAGCACCTCCCTCACGCCGTCACCGCTACCCCGCTAGCGCCATGGATGAAAGGGAGGCGAAGGGTGGCAACCCGCTAGCAACCCCGATCACACGAGCACGAGGCAAGTGAATCTCTCCCTTAATCTCTCCCACACTATCTCTCTATCTCCCGATTCTTTGCGGCAAAGAAGGCAAAGGCGATGGCGGCGCAAGGGAGCAACTATCCGCGCGGCCTTGGCGACCCCCATATTTATAGGGAAGGGAAGGCAAACCGCCCGGCTGGGCAATCGAACCGACTCACAGGAATGGACGGCCCATGATGGGCGAACCGCTCATCCAACGGCCAAGCCGCTGCGGTGGAACCGTCGGTGCATTAATGCACCTTGGCGGAACCCTCGGTCTCCCCCCGACAAGAAGACGTAAGGCCGCGTCCCCCAGTCGCCGCGATCGCGCCACCTCGAGCATGGCGACTAGACGCCTCGTCTTCCGGTCGAGGTAAAACCGTCCCGCCACCCATATCCAGCGCCCGACCACGAGGCAAAAAATCGGTTCGTTGACGGTTCCCGCCCGGCGGAAACCAAACGAGCCTCGGGCTGACACACCCTACGTTCGAAGGTTGCGCCGGGCCCACAAGGTTTTCTGATCGCCTCGGGATAACCCGAGCGAGGGGCGGGGAGGGAAATGCACAACCCGGCTATACCCGGGCCCCACAGGGCTCGGATTTCTGAACGTGTTTAAGGCCGCGGTCTTTGCTTATAGAGATGTCCCATCCGTGGGAGGCCCCGCGAGGCCCTCTGGGTTGGTCCGCCCAAACCCCCGGATGCGCTAAGCGGTCCGCGAGCTCTCATGGGGTGAATCCAGGATCACATAGCCGACCCTTGCTCCGGCAAGAACGGGCACCCCGCTTAAACGGACCCGCTACATAACGCTCAACGGAGCACGACACATTCGCTTACGGGGCATTGTGACGTGTCTCCTCCTCCTCCCCTTCCCGGGAGGGCGATAGAGGAGCGTATAATCAAAGTCGAGGAGGCCCGGGTCGACCTTGCGCATAAGCGCGGGCCTCGGGCGCCCACGCAAAAATGAACGACTCACACAAATAAGCGCTATTTAAGAGTCGTTTCAGTCTTGCCCCGGCGTGCGAGATATAAAAGACCTCGAAGGAATCCGCCATTCCTTCGAGGCCTCGGGGTTACACCCAACGGTGCGCCGCACGCACCCCTTGTAGACGAACCACCCCGAGAAACAACAAGGCGACGGAACGGCGGAACCCCGGCGAGTCCACACTCGCTCGGGGCTCGGGGCTACCGTCGGGGACCTAAATATTGGGCCCCGAGACATTCTCCAAACTATGAGAATCTGCCCGCTGCCAAGGCCCGCAAAACCTAGCCTTGCTATCATCCCGCACGGAGGGACGGCCCGACGGACGATGGACCAGCCATTGGCCACGACGCTCATGACGACGAAATCGGCCCCTGACGGCCACAAAGCGGCCCAAATGGAGTCATCACGACGCAAAGAGCTTATTACGCTCACGAAGGACAAGGTCAAGGACCTCTACAAAACAACGAACCATGACGTTCCACGCCGACGGCGGCCCAAACCATGGCTCGGACTCGACCACGCATCTCGTTTCGTCCGAGGTCGGCCTAGCTCACCGGCCGGGAGAAATCTCCGCCGTCCGAGGGTGGCCCTGGCTCACCACCCTGGGCGCAAAAACTCCGCCTCCCGAGGGAGACCAGCTCTCCATCCTCGGGTGGGCGGCGTAGCCCGTCTAGGGTCGCCACCCTCGGGCGTGGGAGGTTCCGTCCGGAGGAAGGGAAACCGCCGCATTCAATGCGATTGCACTGCGGGCAAGGCGCCCGGTGCCATCGATTCGCCCGATCAAATCGAATCGCCGACCGACTCCCAATCCGACCGATGGGACGCAAGCTGAACGGTGGCGTGTTACGCCACCCGACACGGAAACCGGGATGACACCGTTCATTTCCCGAGCACCGCCAAAGCGCCACGTTGGGCGGACCCTGCACACTTGACACGCATAGCCACGACCTCCGGACCCGGCCCTCGCCATGCGGATTGTGAGGGCGCCTCCGCAGGACCCTCGGGGCCGCGCCCGGGGACGGCATGTCCACCATCGGATCCGGACACGTGTCTTCGTCAAGCAACATCCAAGCCGGCCAACCCCTAAGCGGCAAGATACAAACCGGTGTAGCCTGGAATTAGCCACCTAGGCGCCCACCAGTATAAACATTATCTCTCTCCTTCTCCTATAAAAAGGGGGAGTAATGCCTCATTAGAGGGGGATTCGATTTTTTCGACTCAACTCCGCCACACGGAGGAAACCGCACACCACCACCACCATAACCACGATCGTGGGGCTTGAGACCCGCGTCTCTCCCCGCGGCCGCCAGAACCCCTACCGCAGCTCACCTTTGAGCGCCAGGTAACACGAGCAGACACCCCCGGGCGTAGGGCCCCGTTGGCTCGAACCAGGATAAACCCGCCAAGCGTCCCGCGGTCCATCTTGCGCTACGCCATTGAGGGAGGGGGGCACACGGCTTATAAATTCTTTATTGCCGCACGAGGCACCCACCGTTCCTCAAACGCCGACACTATTATATGCCAATAAATTATATACATGGAAATTTTTTTTAAAAAAATCATATTCTACTACATTTTCCGTTCTTCGCACACATATAAAATATGTAACCTAGTATTTTCAAACTTGTAGTTAAGGGAGAGCTCGCGCGGAAATTCGATTAAACTGGAAAAAATATCAAACCAATTCAAAAAATTCTCATACTTGGCGGTTCCTGCACACAGGGCATGTGAAAGCGTGGGAAAAAGTTTGATGCCAAAACCACACTGAAATACGCGTGGACCTCAGAATCATGGAGAACCTAACTGCAAAGACGTGGTTGGTGAAAGGTTGTGTATACCTCTGTGAAGAATGTTGGGTCTACCGTGTTAAAATTGTTTGAATTTTTTTTGTGCTCGTATACACCCAAAATATGATCCCACGCAAAATCTTAGGTTTTTTTCATGATTATTTGAATTACTCGCATTTTTTCTCCGCCGTGTGTGTCACAAAAACCATGGCGAAGTTTCGTATGGAAAACAACGATTTTTGCACCCACCTCCCAAAAACTTCGTCTCCTAGGGCACAAGAGACCTTCTCATAAAGTTTGGCACCGTTTCGCATCTTTTTGGAGGTGGACTCAGTTCAACTTATAATTACCGGGAGAACTCGCGCGGAAATTCGATTAAACTGAAAAAAATACAAACCAATTCAAAAAATTCTCAAACTTGGCAGTTCTTACACACAAGGCATGTGAAAGCATGGGAAAAAGTTTGAGGCCAAAACCACACCGGAATACGCATGGACCTCGGAATCATGGAGAACCTAAGTGCGGAGACATGGTTGGTGAAAGGTTGCGTATACCTTTGTGAAGGATGTTAGGTCTACCGGTGTTAAAATTGTTTGAAATTTTTTTTGTGCTCATATACACCCAAAATATGATCCCACGCAAAATCTTAGGTTTTTTTTTATGATTATTTGAATTATTGTATTTTTTCTCACACCCGTCGCTCACAAACCATGGCGAGTTTCAGATGGAAAACAATAGGATTTTGCACCCACCTCCCCAAAACATCGTCTCCTAGGGCACAAGAGACCTTCTCACAAAGTTTGGCACCGTTTTCAGGATCTTTTTGGAGGTGGACTCAATTCAACTTATAATTACCGTGAACTCGCGGAAATTTGATTAAACTGAAAAAAATACCAAACCAATTCAAAAAAATTCTCAAACTTGGCAGTTCTTACACACAAGGCATGTGAAAGCGTGGGAAAAAGTTTGAGGCCAAAACCACACTGGAATACGCATGGACCTCAGAATCATGGAGAACCTAAGTGCAGAGGCATGGTTGGTGAAAGGTTGCATATACCTCTGTGAAGGATGTCGTCTACCGGTGTTAAAATTGTTTGAATTTTTTTTTGTGCTCATATACACCCAAAATATGATCTCACGCAAAATCTTAGGTTTTTTCATGATTATTTGAATTATCAATTTTTCTCAAGGCCAAAGTAACGACAAACCATGGCGAAGTTTAGTATGGAAAACAACAGGATTTTGCACCCACCTCCCCAAAACATCGTCCTCGTAGGGCACAAGAGACCTTCTCACAAAGTTTGGCACCGTTTCAGATCTTTTTGGAGGTGGACTCGGTTCAACTTATAATTACCGGGAGAACTCGCGGAAATTGATTAATCCGGAAAAAATACCAAATCAATTCAAAAAATTCTCAAACTTGGCGTTCTTACACACGGGGCATGTGAAAGCGTGGGAAAAAGTTTGAGGCCAAAACCAAACCGGAATACGCATGGACCTTAGAATCATGGAGAACCTAAGTGCGAGAGGCATGGTTGGTGAAAGGTTGCGTGATACCTCTGGAAGGATGTTGGGTCTACCGGTGTTAAAATTGTTTGAATTTTTTTTTGTGCTCATATACACCTAAAATATGATCCCACGCAAAATCTTAGGGTTTTTTCATGATTATTTGAATTACTGCATTTTTCTCCCTCAAGCGTCACGACAAACCATGGCGAAGTTTCAGAGGAAAAACAAATGTAATTTTGCACCCAGCTCCCCAAAAACTTCATCTCCTAGGGAACAAGAGACCTTCTCACAAAGTTTGGCACCATTTCGGACCTTTTTTGGGGAGGACTCAGTTCAACTTATAATTACCGGAGAACTTGCGCTGAAATTTAATTAAACCGCAAAAAAAATACCAAACCAATTCAAAAAATTCTCAAACTTGGCGGTTCCTACACACAGGGCATGTGAAAGCGTGGGGAAAAAGTTTAAGGCCAAAACCACACTGGAATATCATGGAATACACAAATGTGTTTATAAACGCAAAAACGTATTTTGATTAAGAGAAAACCAAAACTACGAAATTCAAGTTAAAACGTAATTCTATATTGCGCTAACGATGTTGGTCATAATATAATAAAATCTCGGGGGTCCTTTTTTATGCAAAAGTGATGTTGCCTAAAAAAATAGATTTAGTCCCGGTTGTATATTCCAACCGGGACTAAAGTCGCCGCCGGTTTGGGCTGGCCGGACCCAACCCAAAACCTTTCATCCCATCCTACTCTCAAACCGGGATTAAAAACTTGAGAGTTTAAACCGGGACTAAATGTCTTATTTTAGTCCAAGGTTGTTGGCTAGAACTGGGACTAAAGGTTTACTCCGTGATGAGAACCGCCTCGGACATTGTTCCTCCAAGAGCTTTACTCCCGGTTGGTAGTATCAACCGGGACTAATAGGAATTTTAATCCCAGTTCAAAATGAGAAGCTCGCCTGTAGTGTAAAACGCATCCGGGACAAAACAACGTTTTTCTAGTAGTGTAAGAACAGTTCATTTGCTATAACATTACACCGCACCAACGAGTTTTCCCCTTGTTCATCCGATTCGGGCTATTTTTTTTAATAATTTTTAAGCCCTGTCGTTCATCCGATTGAATCTCTGATCTAACGAGTCCCATCACATCAGCACATTATTCTCCATCCCGATCTGTTGATCGACCGGAAAACGACGTGAGATCACCTTCGATTAGCCTGTCCGCTCCAATTCCAGACACGGTGGCTCAGTCTCACCATCGTGCCGTCCCTACCGGCCGGCTTGTCGCCCACATAGCTAGGCCGGGCCACGCAGTAGTTGGTCGATACCACCACACCACACCAATGCAGAAAGGCTCGGCTTGACTGTTGCTGCCTATACGTGAACGCCTGCCGGCCTGGATCGAGATCCGCTCTGAAACTGAAAGCGGCATCTCATAATTGCCAAGGAAGGAATTTCATTCAGTGCAAGAACATGGCGACGTGAAGGAGTACGTAGTTTGGCCAGCTAGGGATCGGATGAACTGCTCATACAATTGATTATATATATGCGTTGTCATCAACGTGGCTGCCATTACGCTGCTATAGTACCCTATATATATCCATCGGAGAGGAGCATCGACGACATCGTTCAGGGTTGTCCTCGAATCACTGCACTCGATCTCCTGCTAGTTATAGCTAGTACTCCTACTTACTCGTAGATGTGATGGAGGCTTCATCATCACCTCCCCGCCCTATCGCCATCGGCGGCAGTCTTTAGAGGCCTCACATGACGCGGAGGTGGTGGATGATGGTTGGTTGGTCCGTCGACGGAGAGAGAAGGATCGGCCGCCGCACGAGGTGAGAGAGGAGGACACTGGAACGTGAGATCGACAGCAATAAAGAAAGCAAGAGGTGAGCGAGTGGCCCCGCCCCATGAGCGACACAGTTCAATCATGCATTGCACAGATGCAGCAGCCAGCAGGCTTCCCCCACAGCTAGCTGCTTCCTTGCAGGCCGGAGCTGGGAGAGAGAGGGATCGAATCGAATCGAGCCTCAGCCTGCCGGTCCTTTTCCCTTCAACCACCGCGCGATATCCTCCATGGTAGCTTTCCTTTCCCCCGCGGAAAACGAGAGAGAGAGAGACATATATTACCCTGCTGCTACCGCAACAGCTAGCTAGCCCACCCTGCGTGATTCAATTTCCTTGCTGATCAGCACAACGAAGTTACCAATGCCGGCGTCGTCGTCGCCTGAGATCGTGAGCTGCTCCGCTGATCTGGAGGATCCGTGGTCGGCGATGACGATCGGCGGCGACGACGACGACTTGTTGCTGGTGCAGGTGGTGCCGAGGACGTCTCGGACGGGCTCCTCGGCAAGTTCGCGGACACCAGCGCCTTCGACTTCGACTACGACCGCAGCGGGCTGTGGTCGCCGCTCGTGCTGCGCCCCGAGGTCATGCTGCTCGCGCAGTCGTCCCCGGCGGCCGCCTGGCGCCGCGGCCGGCGACCACGACGGCGGTGTCGCCGGAAGCGGAGGAAGGTGCGTATACGGCTCAGATTGATCTCTTGCTCTCTCGGCGTGCCATGCATGCGTTTGCACTGCAACGGGGCAGGGGCACCTGCAGGGATTTTGTTCACCATGGTCTTGTGCTTGCAGTCGTCGTTGCTCTGCGGCTGCTGGCGATGGTGGGGACGCGCAATGCTGCCTACGGACGAAACATCGTCTGAATAATGCTGCAAAATGTTTGCTGCTGAATCTTGGATTGCTGCTTCTGCAATACATACATACGTACAAAAGAGTCAATACTATTGTACGTATCTCTATGAACGATGAGAAGCTAGCTGACGACTGTATGTAATGCAAAGTCCAAATGCAAGACGACATGATTGTTGTTGTATAATGTAGTCACAATACAAAGTACATTGCTTTTTTTGATATGCCAATTGGACACCAATCATTGTATCGTCGTTCTTGGAGGCATCTCCAATATGGATAAACTCCTGTAATTAAAGCGTGTTTTTTTTCTAGAAAGTATTTTTGGAATTTTGGTCCACGTGGTCTTAACCCCTGTTTTTTAGAAAGTACTTTTTGGTCAAGATAGTATTATTTACTAATGGAAGCTTAGAACATTTTCAAGAGTTTATTTTTAAAAAATACAAAATCCATAAATATATCACATCCACAAAATGATTAGCAAGCTAGGTTTTATTTTCAAATTTTTTTTTGAGAGGATTTTATCATTTTTATTTAGTTTGCACGAGATTCCTTACGTTTTTTTTTTTTTTTGAGAATGACGAGATTCCTTACGTGCCACCCTAAACCATTCGGGCCACAACCGGCCCACAAAAACAAAGATTTTGTCACACCACATGAGCCTCGAGCCACAACCGGCCCAAAAAAGAAAACATTTCATTGGGCCTTGTCCTAATCGTACCGTACGAAGTTGGACTAATTTGGAAACATTGGACAATTTTTTTACTGTATATATACATACTATTTTTTGTTTTTGATTTCTGGTTTGATTTTATTATTAGTAGTTATGATTGGGCAATAGTAGTAACTATAAATAAGACGATGGGTATCCGAAGGAGGCGGGGTTTTGACTAAATGTATTTTTGGTCAATTCATGGATGAAAAGCCCAAGTGAAAAAATTGACAACTAAAATGGTTGTTTTGAAAGTTTAAGAGTGAAAACAAAGCCTTCAGAATAGGACCAAATGACTATTCCGCCTATTGTAAATGTTCACTTATATTATCAACGTCATAGTCGACACATAAAATAATTATATACTAACTCTTAATAATATTTAAAAGAGGGAGAAACATAATTAGACACGTAGCATTTTCCTGGTTACTAGATTAATTAGTGTTTGATAGTTTTGTCTCCTATTACAATGCAAGAACTTGTATGCTAATCTATATCTATACCTACTAATAAAGAGAGAAAATTTCAGTCCCCACCTCTTTTTTCACCGGGCTTTTCACCGGGGCTTTTCACCTCCTTTTTCCTCTGGGCCTTTAATAAAGAGAGAAAAATTCAGTACCACACCTCTTTTTCCACCTTTTTCTGCCAACAATTTTTTTCAGCCCTTTTTTCTTCCGCCTATTGCCTTGCCGTGTCCAATACGATGTCATCAAAGGTGTCGTTAGTTCAAGTTGGAGACCGACATGGACTATGTTAGATCGGTAACACGAGATGCAAGAAAACCAAATTGAGATGACCCTACACTAGATCAAAATCAAAACAAGAGCACAGATCGTGCAGAGACCAAATCAAAACCACCACGGACAACTATGTTGAGACCAAATTGAAACCGAAAACCAAATTGAGGCACTACAGAGTAGATCAAGGGACGAGGATGTGGAGCGGCAGCGTGGATGTGACTTCGAATCGACGATGATATTCTTCGCGGAGGTCATTGTGGTCGGTTTTCATATAAGTTCGTACCTTGGCCACGACACATCGTATAGAAGAGGACAGCTGCGACCATGGCACGCATGAAGAATAGAAGATAGATAAAGGAGACGATACGATGTTGCTGGCCGCCGCACAGCCGCCATACCGCCTCGGCCGCCGCATGGACGCCGTTGCGGCCTGCTCGCCGCCGCGGATAGGGGATCGTCGCGTCGGCGCGAGAGGCGAATAACCGATCGGGGATCGTGCGTCGCGCTGCGAGAGGGCTCGCACGACGCCGAGATGATGACGGACGCTGCCCCTAAGTCGATCGCTCGGGCGCCACTAACCCCGGCCGCTGGCTGCGTCGCGGCGGTGGCCGTGTTCTCGCCTCTATTGTTGCATCATTCCGCCTGGCCGATGCGCCGTGCTTCCGTCGCCGCCGAGGATAGGTGATGAGGTTTGTGATAGCTGCTATGCATGGGAATGGCTGTTTCGCTTAGTTGGGCCGTAGTATTGGGCCCGGTGTGCGGTTCCAAGAGTTAGGATGTGTGCTGCATTTTTTTAATAATTTTTTTTTCTAGAAATTCAATTCATTTTAGTTCAATTTATAGAGCTCAGTCCATTTGCAAATATTTCAAGGAGTTCAAAGACTGGTTTAATATGACTACATTAGGAGACAGGGAAAAACAAAATAGTACATGATAAATTAGAGACGAGAGTCTTGATTTGGTTATAAAAATTTGTATGGGTATTGTTTGGAGACAACCATGTAATATAGTTCGATTCGATTCCAAGTCGTATCGTAATATGTGACAATGCAGTTTTTACGCACCCTAAGCCATCTAGATGACCACATAGAGTCCCGTTGCAAACGCACGGGCATATTTCCTAGACAAACCGAGTGAAGAGCAGCAATAAGCGCAAATAGGCAAAGCACGACGACCAGCGCGACAAACGGCAAGCAAGGCCTGCCCACATGCCAAGCCCCACAAGTTGAAGAGACGACCGTCGCCATTCACCCCACCACCACGATAGAGCAAGTGTAACATCACGCGAATTCAACCAAAAACGCCACCGCGAAAAAGAAAGTAAGGGGGCCGAAATTTAAAGCCTTGCTCTGCTGGACTTTCTTTATGATTGCGGGACGAGGCCCCCAACGGTCAATGCAAAGGTGGCGAACGGAGATAAATTTTAGGGGGCTAGCCCTCCACACAAATGTTTACCGGTTCAAAAATCTAACAATTTGTCGCTATATTTCAAGTATATACTAGGAAAAGTGCCCGTGGCGTTGCCACGGAAAAAATGTATATATCAAGCTCGCCGTGGTTGAACTCCGCGTGCCGCCGTTGCAGCCCGCGTCGCGTGCTCCCCTTCTCCTAGATTCACGTCTCGGTGACCATTTGCCGTTAGCTAGCTCTCATAGCCGAGCTCCCCCTTGCCGCCATCCCGGCAACGCTCTATGGCCCTCGGCGGCACTCGAGATCCGTATTCGCCGGTGCACTCGAAGCTCCACCTCGTCGTTGCGAGCCGCGCTCGACGATTTAAGAAAATTACCAATACTCAATTCGATTTCAAATTTTAGAGAATTCAATGTCATACTAAACATGCGTCTTTGCACCTCAAGGGAATCCTAAATTGCAAATCTAAAGAATATAATATACCACGTATACAAACACAATCATGGGGCTTAGCCGCTAGCAATTTCTTGTTACCTCCGTCACTCGATGCGTATCGCCAGACCGAGAACGGTGGCCCGCGCGTAGGCTGCCGGCGTTCCCACACGCCCGGCCGTCGTCGGGCCGTAGAGGTACACCACATCATCTTGGTCGCGTGCCGGTCTCGGGCAGCACGTCGCGTTCGCGAAGCCTACATAAACGATAACGGCCACGATATCGATGACCCTCATATGCATATATATGCTAGCTCGCCATATTGGCATGTTCGATCGCGGCATTATTGAACACGCACGCATGTACAATAAGCCGCCAGGTCTTGGGCGAGCTTGCGAGCGGCGTGTAGATGTCAAAGATGGCGAAGCTTGAGGTCGGCGTGCGCCGCTGAGCGCTTTGGCGCTGGCGTTCAGCTTCTTGTTCAAGGTCTCGGCATTGCGGTTGAGCCTCGACGACGCATGTGTCCTTGCCCTCGCCGTCTGGCGATTGACGTCGACGGCCGGCCCGGGATTGATGAATGGTATATATGTATGTCGAGAGTTTTTTTTTCTTTGCCCTCCGTCGACCTATTTGGATTTGGATATAGACTTCCGGGATTGATGAATCGTATATAAGAAAAAAAAAAAATCGTGGAGAGTTTTATTTGCCCGCCGTCACACCTATTTGGTTTTGGACAAGAAATCATATATATGTATATATGTGGAGAGTTTTTTTTTGCCGGATTTAGAGCTCTTTTTAAATGTACTATACCTAACGATTAGTACGCATATTCCGTATGCTATACAAACACGTATCCCGGCTTGGCAGAAAACGAAATAGTTGGGCGAAAAAGGCGTAAAAAAAAAGTGAAAAAAGGTCTTGCGATGGGCGGGCGAAAAAGGCCCGACGTAAAAAAGGAGGTGAAAAGCCCGGTGAAAAGGAGGTGGGACTGAAATTTTCTCTCTTCAACTTCATGAGAAATTTCGAAGTGAAAAAAAAAAACTTGTATGCTAATAAATTCTAAACATAAGTTTTGTAGGAGGGATACATTTACAAAATCTCCTAGATTTGGGGATTCATCTACTCGAGAAATTTACTACACAAGTGTGCAAAAAGAAAATACGAAACTAGTAAATTCTAAAACAGTTATGCAAAAGAAAAAAGAAGAAAAATGAAAAATAAGGTCCCACCGAGATTTGAACTCGGGTTACTAGATTCAGAGTCTAATGTCCTAACCGCTAGACCATGGGACCGTTGTTGTCCTGTCAATTCTATTTTTTTTATTATTTAGTACACCAGTCTCCACGTCAGGCTTCGCTTGCACCCGGAGAAAAGGAACGGTAGAAGTGGAACTCTGGAGTTGCGACCTCAACCTCAAGTGCGGCTGCGGAGAGCGGAAGGTGGGGAGCCCTGCCGGGATATGAATGGCTGGGGCGCGTACGTAGCTGTACATCGGCGAGGGCACAGGCTTCCGAGTTGCCTTCTTCCAGCTGGGATCCAGAAGCCAAATCCGCGGTACCATCGCTGCTCGCTACCTATTCGACGAAATGTGCCACTGATGATGCTGGCCTCATTGTTTGGCCTAATGACAGTACGCTTTGCTGCCCCCCACTCCGCTTTCTATCCCCTTCCTCTATTGTGGTAACATTACAGATCCATAATCTGATACAGTGATATCCTGGTGGCAACACTGCGCTGCCATGGTTCATCGATTCATCTTGCCATGCCATTGTGCTGGTTAGCGAGCACCGTGGGTGATGGGCTGGTCGTGTGGTGCTTTCTGATCATATGAATGTTCTATACACTGATTTGATGACAAGCCGGATTCGTATAATCAGACTAGGGGCTGCCTTCTTGCTGATATACTGATTAGGAACCTAGTGGTGAACAGTGGATCAATCATCGAGATAACCACTAGTCCTGTTTGTACACTTAACTGATTGCATGTACTAGATAGGGAAAGACCAGCCCATTGAAAAGTATATCAGAGTGAGGTTTTCTCTCATGGTTGAGCTGTACAATACAACAGGATGTGGTTGTGAGCATTGAGCTGTGCAACAGAAAAGTCCAAGGGATAGGAAAGGAGTAGTCACCTCCTTTGAACAAGCCAGAACTAGATTGAATTTCTCTCCCCGTGTTCCATTTTCCAAATAATAAAATGCATTACAGCTGTTCCATAGCATGCCATAGTTGCAAATGGCATCTGCTTGGAGCAGTCAAGCGGTGGGTGTGGTCCGTGTTGAACTGTGGAATGGGTATGCACCCTTAGCCGTATGTTCTTAATAAAACAAAGCCTCCATTGCATTACTATACACTGGCACAGTAGCAATTTTGTCTTGATCAAAGCTGAGACCTATAATAGGTATAAGGGAAGGAGTGCTGCGCTCACACTGCTCTCTTCATTCGTTGCCATTTGGTTGAATTAGTTAACTGTGTAGGTTATATTCGCTATGAATTTGCTTGGTGCCACCACTGACATGGTATTATCTTCAATGCAATACAGCTACCAGTATTTACATCAGTCAACAGCTTGTGGTCAGACGAGCACAGTAGTGTGATATATGCTTCTGAAGGATGATGCTAGTGCCTGGTTTATGTGTGGACAAACCTAGCAGTAGTGTATAATTATTCTGAAAATCTGCAGCGGTGTACTTCAAAACTGACAACTTAATAGTGACATATACCTAAACAACCCTTAGAAAACAGAGTCAGGCCTTGATCTTAGCCATTCTATGCCCTGCATGCTGATACATAGTTTGCCAAAACGAAGGATTGATGCTACAACGGGGCCAATATTAGGAGGACAGTTCCAAACTTCCTATGCACATTTTAAAATTTTATTTTAAATGTAAAAGTTCACTAATCATTTCTGTGTGTTTGTAATCATTTTATTTCTCAATAACTCTCTACACCGGTTTGTTGATGATAACAAATGTCTGTTCAGTTAATTGTGCTTTAACAGAACAATTAACTTTTGCATTTGTTAAAGCACAATATGTCTAGCCATTAACTGAATATGGCTAGCCAATGAAGAAGAACCCTTGACATCCTTCTTTCATCTGTTGTGCAATTAAAATGGCATCAAGTGCCTTAGGGCTTTGGCCTCATGCCCTCAACCTAATTCCCATTAACTAAGAGACTAGCACAGCTGAAATAAGATGCATGATCATCCTACAATACGAAATACAAAGGTGGATTACCATGTCTTCGGATCATTCCACCTTTCTTCCAATCCATACATAGTTCAAACTTTCTGAAACTACAATCCTTTCAGCTGTTCTTGCTTGATACCAAAACACAGCTGACATTTTAGGTTTGATATTATTATGTGGCCATGTATCATTCAAAGCTCTTATTGCTCCTTTCCCCCCTCCATTTTACTATCTACTCCAAACTCACTAACCCTGCCATGAATAAATCCTTTGTAGCTAATGCTGAGCTGGCACCATATGGAAAACAACCCATCTATTCTCCACAATGGGTTTCTGGATGATAATTTGTCTGTTTGTCTCATCTTACCTCGTCCTTATGGCACTGCCAGGATTAGTGCCGGGTCATCTGTGGACAGTTTTCCTTTATTTGCCTGTGGCTTCTTTTGTGCAGGACTTACAGCCATTTGTGATGCCCATCTTTTCCATATTCATTGACAATGCCTTCAGTGTAGGTGCTTCTTGTACTTGGAGTCACCCCAGGTGGTCTGGTCTGCCAACCGTGACCAGCAAGTCAGAGAGAATAGAACTGTTCAACTTACTGAACTTGGTGACTTGGTGCTGTATGATGCAGATGGCACATTTACTTCAAAAAAAAAAAAAAAAAAAAGATGCAGATGGCACACTGGTTTGATCCACCAATACCACTGGCAAGTCAGTGGTTGACATGAATCTCACTGGGTCAGGCAATCTGGTGCTCTTAGATCACTAGAAATATGGAAGTATGGAGGTCCTTCGATCACCCAACTGACACCCTTGTCACTGGGAAGGTGCTACCTTTGGGGCAGAAACTCATAGCAAGTACCTCAGCTACAAATTGGGCCAAAGGAAAGTTGTATCTCACAGTACTTTACAACAGCATGTACAGTGTACACATTTGCAGGAGTTGACACTCCTCTTGCATACTATCAAAGTCCCACTGGTGGAAATATCATAGCAAACACTTCAGCATACATAGCACTCAAGAATGGAAGCCTGGAGGTTTTCACTTCATTCAGGTGAACAGAGGGATCAGACTATTCCATTCGATTTCCCATGAATGCCTATGGACTGGAGTTTGTGAAGCTAGATTGGGATGGGCATTTAAGGCTATACCAGGGGGGGAATGGCATTTTGGCGAACTCAGATGTTCTTCATATAGCTGATCCTTGTTCTTACCCTCTAGCTTGTGGGGAATATGGTGTATGTTCAGATGGACAGTGCAGCTGTACAGATGAAGCTTCTAGGCAGTCTGGATTATTCAAACTGATTTATTCCAGGGAGCGTGATTGTGGCATCCCTTCACAGATTCACTATCCTGTGGGTCAGCCCAGAAGATAAGGTTTCTTGCCCTTCCCAACAGCACTCACTTTAATACTATCTAGTATCTACAATTGAATGATTGTTCTTGCAAGGTTGCATTTTTCCTTCACCGGAACAGTTCTTCTGGTTTCTGTTTTCTTGCATCTGACATCTTCTCAATGATAAGCATCAACGCACAGAGTTACTCTAGGAATTTTAGTTCTTATAAATTTGTTGAAGTTCAAGAGCACAAACCCATGCTATCTAAAGGAAAAATTGTCATCATGGTTGCTGGTTCCTCAACTTTTGTTGCTTCAGTTATTGTCTCCATCCTCATTGTCATAAGAAGAAGGAATGCAAAGCTATTGCCAGGGCTGCCCAAAAAGATTTTGTTTCGAGAGTTTGTAATCAGCAACTGGAGATTTCTCAAGGAGAACTGGGGTTGGAGGATCTGGTTCTGGTTTTGAGGGACATGTTGATGATAAGCAGGTTGCTGTGAAGAGATTGGATGACATAAATGAGGGGGAATTGGAATTCTTAATGGAGGTTCAGACTGTTGGAAGCATCAACCACATATGTCTGGTGAATCTAGTTGTATTTTGCGTTGAGAAATCGCATAGGCTTCTTGTCTATGAGTACATATGCCTAATGGATCTTTGGATAAGTGGATTTTCACAAAGCACCAAATGGACCCACTTGATTGGAAAACCAGACTGAAGATCATCACTGGTGTAGCGAGAGAATTATTTGCTTATCTTCACAGTGATTGCCGACAAACAATAGCTCATCTGGGCATCAAGCCACAAAACATCCTATTGGATGAGATGTATGCTGCTAAGGTACTGACTTTGGTCTTGCCAAGCTAATTGATCGTGAGCAGAACACTATAATGACTAGACTGAAAGGTACACAGGGTTATTTAGCTCCTGAGGGGCTAACATCTGTTTTCACTGAAAAGTTGCCGTCTATAGCTTTGGCATTGTCATCATCGAAATCTTGTGTGGTAGAAGAATGTGGATCACTCACAGCCTGAAGAAAAGCCAACATCTCATCAGCAATCTGCAGGAGAAAGCCAAAGGCAACCAGCTGATGAATCTCGTTGATCCACGCGCCACTGATGGAATTTCATATAGATGAAGTTCTCCGTGCCATGAACCTAGCTATGTGGTGCTTGAAAGTTGATAGCAATTGAAGGCCTTCCATGTCCATGGTGATCAAGATCCTTAAAAGGTACAAGTGTTGAAACCGAGCTTGATTTGGACCTTGTAAATATAGACCTAATGGTGGCGAATCGAACAGCACATTGGGACGATGTGACTATGCAGATTGAATCCATTCTTTCTGGGCCTAGTTGAGGTTACACTATCCTATAGAAGAAGAGCAGTTGCATGCAAGGCAGTCTATTATGTCCCTCTCTCCCCCTTTTTTTTTTTTAAGAATTAGCTGCTGTTATACAGTTATTTCTGGAGTTTCTGTTGCCCAGTCAATCAACATCCAGTAATATATCTGGTGATTATTACTCGTTGTACTAAAGGCTGTAGATCCAGATTGCTCTCTCTTTCATTGAACAAACATGGAAGCACCTGAACTCTGAAACTTGTTATCTATACTTACACAGAACATACAGTGATGTAAATCAGCATGAGATTAGTTTTTGTTTGTTTGTGATTACACATTTTGTTTGTTGAGGCACCAAAGCTCGTTCATGTTAACCATCTTGATTTGGTGAAAAGAAGCTTACGTACCAAAAAAAAAAAAGAGTAAAGTTCTGCTTTCGTGGTGAGGCAACAAATAAGTTGTATAAAAACCACATGACTGAAGTGGCTTGAGATGATGCCACATCCTGAGAAGTAGTATGTGCTCCAGGTTAGTAACTCATTGACCACAGAAACAATGATCTGTCCAGCTCGATTCTTATCAGTTCGTGGGTTACGAGGATTGCATGCTGTTTAAACAGCGCTGCAGTTGTGCTATTTGGGTCAGTGAACTCGAGCATTTCAGAGTTGTGATACAAAAAATGTCTGCTCTCCATGGAGCGAATCTAGTACATTCAGATTCAGAACAGCGCGCATAAGAGCAAAGCAAGTATGGAGGTTTGAATCCAATAGAGAAGAGAGAGAAAGGAGGAGAGAGGGGGCTGGCGATTTGCAAGTCGCCGACGATTGAACCAAACGCTAAAGCAGCAGCGATTCGGCAGGCGGAAGAGCGGGCGTAGACGCCGCCGGCCGGCGGGCGAATCCATTATACTTGCTCTAAAGCACCCCCAATCTGGTATGTGCTGTTCTTCATTTTGGCTGTGGCTCCGTGGTTGCGAAATGCATGCGAACTGAATCAAAAGGCGAGTTCCTCTGTACTTCTGCGTGTTCTTGTTCTTGTTTCTTTCTACCGCACTCACAAAAGTGAAACGATGGCCATGCTAGTCAGTTGCCTTGCCCACAAAGTAGCCCGTAGTACCAACGTTGAAAAAGTTACCGCTGCAGCTCAAGTTTACCGTTTCCGGCTGCTTTGGTGCTCTCCATGGTCATAGTAGGCTCATAGCCTCATACTAGGCCATGGCCAAAGCAAAGCACCGTGAAGTGGTGGTTTCCAAGGCGAAGCAACGCTGCAGGCAACAACAGTCACAGACAGGAGTGGCGTAGCAACAGTCATGGTCGTCCAGAAACCAAAAACGACGTTTCGGAGCCGACCCAGTGGCGCCGGCATGAAAAGACGTTTCAGCCAACATGCGGCAGTCACAAGGCGGGCGAATAAGACAGGCAGTAAACGCAGAGCCTCCCTCGAGACAGATCCTTCCCCACCACAAATCCCGAGGAGGCGCCCAACATGCCTTGCCTCTGCCTGCCCTGCCTGTACGTGAACGTGACCGCGCGCGCTCACCATGGAGCTTGCCATGGACTGTCTGGCCGGGTCACGCAACGCAACGGATGTGCAGGCGGCTGGCGTCGTCGCCTCACGAGATCGCGCGCGCTAGCTTTTCCGCCCCCGGCCACCGGGGTCACCAAAGTCCGTGCCCATGGCGTCTGTGCATGCGCTGCGTTGCTGGTATGGTATGGCATCGCCTTTTCTTCCTTTCTTTCTCGGCGCTCGATCGGACCCGTGCCGATGCCGATGCCGCGTCGCGTGTGTGCGCGCCCGCCCGGGGCGCTAGACGTAGTAGTAGAATCCAATTCGGTCCAAGATGCCCGCGCGCGGCGGCGTCGTGCGTGCGTGCACGCGGGGCGCGGTGCGACCGGCCGGATCCGAGGACGGACGGACACGGACGGGTGTCCAAGCGCTGCCGCGCCTAGTAGGAGGAATCGGGACGGAGCTATGGTCGACTCGATCGGCATGGGGAAAAAGCGAGGGGTGTTGTTGGTGGAGCTGGCCGGCCGCCGGGTGAGCAAAAGCGCAAAGCGCAAAGGCATGCCATGCCATGGCCCCCCGTGGTCGGCGGCGTGGCCATGGGACGGACGCCCGCTCACCTCCACCTCCCGCCCCATGCCATCACCCCGGCCGGCCCTGTGCGCGGCGCATGCATGCATCCATGTGAGCCTGCCCTGCCCTTAAACCTGCCGCGGCGCCGCACAGCGTGTGCCCACTAGTGCGCCTGCTGCCGTTCGTACGGGAACGAACGAACGTACCCCTTTGCTGTTGTGAATATACCATGTCCTCCTTACTAGTTCTCTCGCTTTTTTTTTGTTTTGTTTTTTTTTGGTGTTTCCAATATTTACATGTTGGATTACTGTGCAACAGCTCCTAAGATAAGAAGGTAAGGGCCCCTGAGCAGTGACCTAAACACAACCCCTTGCCCCAGCACCAGCATATAAGAGTATCATTTCTTTCTTATCTTAAAGAGGAAAGAGGGAAAGCAACTGTCACCAGCTCCAATGGAACACCAACATATACTGCGTCGCCGTCGCCACGAGCACTCACATGGCCTTGCCACCTTTTCTGTGTACAGTACAGTGCCCGGAGCGCGGATACGCATGGGTGTGCTAGGGCTTTTTTCATGGAATTGAGGGAGCATCTCTACCTACGATACGACCTGCAACGCCGTAGATGTGATGTGAGGGGACAATTGCTATTCACAAAAACTATTTCTGTTTGTCCAATGGCGTAGGGCCAGTTTGGTTCCCATACGACCACACTGGCGGCCGTCGACCGACCTTTTGGGCAACCACGAACGCTAGATTAATACAAGCTGCCGGTCTCGATCTCAGGCCGGTGTGGTCGTGATCGATCCATCGACGACCAAGACGCGTGCCAACCATGAAGTCTCCTGCCTCATCCATGCATCGTCACAAACAACCGGTGCGGCAGCCTGCCCGGCAGCAGGGCCGCGCGCAGGGCAATAAGTTGGTGGCTGCCCGCCAGCGGCCGGACCAGCTAGCAATGCACACCTACTACTTGCAGTGGCAATGCAGCAGGCCATATGCACTGTCATGTCGCCGCACCGTGCATGCATTTGTCCTTAGCCCCAAGCTTACTATATATAATAAGAGTATGGTTTAGCAACTTTATTTTGTATATATATGCATATTGTCCATATGTATCTTGAGTTTCCAGTTTCCTGGCTCGGCCGTATGTTTGACCGGCATCATATCTCTTGTGGCCGGCCGTGCTATCGCGCTGCATGTGCGCTCTAGGTCGCCCAACATGTGGAGGCAAATGATGATGCGTTGCAATAGCCACCACTATCTTTCTTAGTGTAGCTAGGTTATGATGATTGGGGGGGTCTCCATAAAAATCCATGGATGGACATGGATAGATGCTGCGTGGTATATATTGGCGATCAATCGATGCCAAATTGGCAATGCCATCGATCCGTATTATGCGAGGCATCATATCATGGTGCACCAACCCGGACACAGCTGAACAAAGTGAGCGTACGTTTCGTCTTTGGGCATACCACTTTCCGAACAATTTGACTCGATCAGTGCTTTGTTTTTTTTTTTTTTCAGAGAGCCCTCCGTCAGACGACTGAATCAGTGATTAGAATGTAGCTAGGTTGTTATCACTTTTGATCAAGCAACCAAATGCATGCAATGTAAATTACGAGCACAATAGATCGATCGACCAAACTAATAACGGTGCCGTGCATGCATGTTCCAACTTCCAAGTGTGTGATGGATGAGCTAGGTGGGACGACTAGGATAAAGGCAGCAGTGACGACTACTCAACTCACGAGTGCTGCCCTGCACTGCCGCTCGATGAGGCCCGGATACCGTAGAGAGGCATGGCATGCACTGGTCTCCCTTTCGCTACATCCCCCCTCGTGATCTGTTCCTGTGACCTTGCTGCTGGCTGCTGCGAGGTCACTGCTGCCAGATGAAGCCGACGGCAGCAGTCAGCAACAGAAAAAAGAGGCCGGAGTGGTCACAGCACAACCCCTGCTGTGGTGGTCCTCGAGAGAGAGAGAAATCAAGACGAACGGCATTGCGTGCGACGTTCATTGTTCAATGGGTTGGCGGAGTCTGAAGGAGGAGCCAAGCATTGCTGGACCATGGCGGTCGTCCGTCGGCGGCAGGAAAACGATGTTTCCATGCGCCGCAGTTAATCATCCGTATCCGAGAGACGAAACGTCCGATCGAGCTCGCCGATCGACCTGCAGGTGCCGTGAACATGCATGTAACATGTTTCGGCAATTATGGCCGGCTGGCTCGCGTCGTCGTTGCTCACCAAATTCCGATCCATCCATGCATGGCAACAGCCACAACAAGACACAATTAAGTTGCCATGCATAAACGACTCCACTAGGCGTGCATAACCTATTATGTGCTTGTCGTGTTTTACTTGTTTGTCCATCGATCCCTGCACGTACTGAAGTAGTGACAATTGGGGGCGTCGATCCTATGTAGGCGCGGCGGCTAGGCAACAACAATAAGGCTTTATGCCTAGCTGAGAGATATCCAACCGTTAGCGACGACAGACTATGCCATCATCAAGTGTGGTGCATGGCTGAGATATATCCGTTAACAGCATAGCATCTAGCTTCCAAACGAGGATAAGCAGCAGGGCGCGGCGTCGTTGGAAATTCACATCAACAACATGCTGTCCAAGTCAGCCATGCATTGAAGCCGTGAGAGTGAACTGTGTCTCTACTCCATACACAATCCACATGCAGTGTCTTGATCGTCTTCAGAAACTTGGTTATTCCGTGGGGCCCACCATATCCGTGGTGTGATTAGTCAACATCACCTACATATCTGGCATTAAACACACAGGTAATCTACGCGCTTAACGCACAATATCTGTGGATTCTTGTGTCTCTGGATCGAGGTTCGGTAGCTACTGTTCCAGACTAAAAAAAATTTACATGGGCTCCCATCACAGTGCATAATATGCACTAGTAATTTTTTCAGTTAAAATGTGTAATTTTATTTAGCATAACAACTTCCCTAATTTGTTATTATTATGGGGTGATTTTAGTCTTTTTTTAAAGAACTTTTCGTGTCAATTGAGCTTTGACATGGTTGTGGAGCATCCAATTACGTATAGAGAAATGAAAAAAAAAATATACAAGAATATATTAAAACAAGAATGGAGAAAGGAACACAGATAAGAGTAAAAGAGAAACGTCACTGGAGCAGAGCAGCACATTGCCCGTCACGCTGACGCAGACGCTCCCAAGCAAAAGTCAAAGGCTACATACCGCGCTAGTAGTAGGAGCCGAGTATTTTGTATGGCAACAGAAATCCGGGAAGAAAGTTTTGTTGTATTATTTACAATACTCGTAGCAGTACCGATGCACACACACTAGACAAGACACAAATACAAATGTCATCGACACACGGGAGCTGGCCGCCGCTGCCGCTGCCCGGATTCACGCACGAAACGCCCGGAAAACGCACCGAAACAGGGCCGGCAAAGCCGGGCGGGCGAGCCAAAGACGACGGACGGGGACGATGCTGCGGTGCGAACCACCGGGCCGTGAGTGCCACCCTGTGCTCTGTGTCAGCCGCTGCCGCTGCCCACCGGCAGCGTCGTCTCGTGGCGAGCGTGACGAGCCAGCAGCACAGCAACGTGCCGTAGGCCTCCCCGGCCGCCGCGGATCCCGAGGCCGGCCCCCCAGCCGCGTGGGGTCCATCCACTGGCACGCGCCAACATTCCCATCCCCGAACCGTCCCTGTCCCGACCCGGGTCGGAGTCGGTTCCCCGGTTCGGTTCCGGCTCGGCTCACGCGACGCCGGCGAACCCAACACCCACTTGGCCAGGGGCAGGGGGGGCTTGGGCGTGATGATTGCGCTCTGACGAGACGGCGGCTGTCCAGGCACGGCCCCGCCACCCACTCATCCCGTTTGACCACGAAACAGCCGTGGCCACGACTGGGCCCCAAGCGTCAGCGACCGACGTACTAGTACTCCTTTGCAAAAGCTGCTGCTGGCCCCACCCCGACCCGTCTCGTTTTTAACCGTCTCCCTCGCCTACCCGGACCGAGGGGAAGGAATTACCGTCTCTGCCCCTGGCTGTTTGGCGCAAGCTCTCACTTCCACCTGGCCCCTCTTTGCCAGGGTAAACAGTGAGCCGGGTGGGGTAACTCCAATCTGCGCGGTGGCATCACCGTTCTTACAGCTCAGCTCAGCTCAGCTCCACCAGCCTCCGCCACCCTCCTCACTCTCACTCCCCCCCAGCTAGCGTTACAATAGGAGGGAGGAGGAGGCAGCAGGCTGCAGCAGCCACAGCAGCGGCGTAGTTGCAGGCTACCAGCAGCAGCAGCAGCAGCAGCTACAGCAGAGCAGCGGCGGCTGCGTTCAGACTACTACTAGTTCCTGGCAGGCAGTTCCCTGCTCCTCCGTCTCCTTCCCCCAAATTCCACCCCTCATCAGACAATAAACATAAACTAATCACCAAAGCAAGCGAGGCGAGCAGGTTGCGGCCACAAGGAACCGCGCACGCAGCCGGGCAGCAGAGCAAGCAGATCCGCGAGATCCGGCGGGCCGCCGATGACGAGCGGCGCCGGGGGAGGCGGCCGGGATCGGGGGCACGAGGGTGCCCACGTGGAGGGAGCGCGAGAACAACCGCCGCAGGGAGCGCCGGCGCCGGGCGATCGCCGCCAAGATCTTCGCCGGCCTCAGGGCCTACGGCAACTACAACCTCCCCAAGCACTGCGACAACAACGAGGTGCTCAAGGCGCTCTGCAACGAGGCCGGGTGGACCGTCGAGCCCGACGGCACCACCTACCGCAAGGTCTGCTTCACTTCTTGCCTACCTTCTTGCTGCTTCACTTCCTGCCGTCTTAATTGCTCCGCCGGCTGGCCGGCCGGCCGGCTGGCCTCTCGACGGTTCGGTTTCTGCTTTGACGGCGCTTTGAGTAGATTGCTTCTGCTTCTCCCTTGGTTGCTCTAACTGTAGGACCAATTGCTTCCAGTCGCTTGCAGCGATCTGAGCAGCGCTAGCTAGAGCATGTTTGCTTAGTTCTTGTTTCGACTAGACTAGACGAGTCTCGCCGGAGACGCTTCCTCGGCGCGTCTCTGTCTTGAGGGAGGCAAGGGACGACGGCGCACTGCTCTGTATAACAACTTGGGTGGGATGCAATGCAATGTAGCGATTTCGTTGGTTCGGTAGAAGGACCGATCTTGGGCTGCTCCTCCTGCTCTCGCTATATTCCCATGGATTTGGAGCTATCTTTACTTGCTTTCACCTCTGTTTTTGTCTCGGTGCTATGTTTGGCTGCTCTGTTGTCGCGCCAAGGGAAACGGCAGCTTGATTTACAGCCGTTTGACGGCGGGTTAATCTGCCGGGCAAGCTCTGTAATTAGCTAGGATTTCGAAAAAATAAGCCCTTTTTTGTCAAATTAGGAGAAGGGAAATGTTGCTTTCCTTTTGGCAATAGCTCAAGGCAATTCTTTTGGGGATGGCATTGGCAGGCATGCTTTTCTTGTTCCTTCCTAGTATGACCAAAAGAAAAATCTCAAGATTTTTGTCAGCTACTACCACATTTCTCTTGGTCCCTCCGGGAAGGTGCTCGGTTCAGTTTGGGTTGGGATTCAGTCAATTCGGTAAAAATGCGTGCAGCATATCACGTCCAGGCTGATGCTGAAAAAAAGCAGGCCTTATCAGAAAAGCACAAAGCATAGTTCAACATGATTTTTTGCCATGTGCACATGTAGCCACTGGCCACTGCTCTCAGAAACCAAAAGCATTAGTTTTCACTTTGCTTTTGAGGCTTGGGCCAAAACTGTTTGGTAACGTTGAGACTTTCGAATTTGCATACCTTGGGTTGCTTCATTGGCTGCCTTTAATTTGTTCTATGCGGTTTGCAACACTTGTGTTTACTCATTTTGTAATCAATAAATGCCGAGGTGTACTTGCTTGCGTGTAGCATTTTCAACTGATTAATCCAAATCTTCTGTGTAACTTTTGTAACTTGCTTGCGTGTAGCATTTTCGTTTACAAAAGGGTGAACAGGGAAGTAACTGATTTTCTGTATAATTTGCCTGCTCTAGTTTTCTGCTTTACTACAATTCTCAGTGCGTTTAATGTTATTTTCGATGGCAAAAATTGCATAGTAGATTGATTACTGTTTAGTAATGATTTTCTTCTTGATGCAGGGATGTAAACCTCTGGCAACAGAACGGCCTGATCCAATTGGAAGGTCGGCGTCACCAAGCCCTTGCTCTTCATATCAACCCAGCCCACGAGCTTCATACAATCCAAGCCCAGCATCCTCTTCGTTTCCAAGCTCTGGATCCTCCTCTCACATTACTCTTGGCGGGAATAACTTCATGGGTGGCGTTGAGGGAAGCTCTCTTATCCCATGGCTAAAGAACCTTTCCTCGAGTTCCTCGTTTGCCTCCTCCTCCAAGTTCCCACAGCTTCATCATCTCTACTTCAACGGTGGTTCCATCAGTGCACCAGTAACACCTCCATCCAGCTCTCCGACACGCACACCTCGCATCAAGACTGACTGGGAGAATCCAAGTGTTCAGCCACCATGGGCTGGGGCAAACTATGCATCTCTTCCAAACTCCCAACCGCCGAGCCCTGGGCACCACCAGGTTGCTCCAGACCCAGCATGGCTAGCCGGGTTTCAGATATCATCTGCTGGTCCTTCATCTCCAACATACAGCCTTGTGGCACCAAATCCTTTTGGTATTTTCAAGGAGACCATCGCCAGCACCTCAAGAATGTGCACCCCTGGACAGAGTGGAACATGCTCTCCTGTAATGGGTGGTGTGCCAATCCACCACGATGTCCAGATGCTTGATGGTGCCCCAGATGATTTCGCCTTTGGAAGCAGCAGCAACGGCAACAATGAATCACCTGGTCTTGTGAAGGCATGGGAGGGGGAACGGATACACGAGGAGTGCGCCTCTGATGAGCATGAGCTGGAGCTCACCCTTGGGAGCTCAAAGACTCGTGCAGATCCCTCCTGATCATGCTACAAGAGTCAAGTCTTCACCTGGGTTCTTACTTTCATCTTTATTCGGACAGCGCTCTTCTATTTTATGAGTTCAGTGTTTGTAGAAAGAGAGAAGGGATTCAGAGATCTTATCGCGGTCCTCTGGAGATGATATCCATCCTCTTTCAAGGATCTGAACTTATTCTAGCCTAAGCAAATTGTTAACTTATTTATTTCATTTTTTCTTCATTTCTGTTTTGTCTCCCTCAAGAAATGAAAAAGGAAAAAAAAATTGCAAGGGAAAAGAGTGCTTGCAGGGAACCTTAGAGAAGTCGGAGAACTGGTCATTCGTCAGCAGTAGCTGAGATCCCTGTGGCATTCATATGCCCTTGTAAATTAGCTCCAGTTGTCCTTTATATATGACTATTATTGTCGTACTTGTGTCGAGAGTGTGTACATTGTATGGATCATTCATTAGTTCTGTCGTGCCTTTGCTGATTGAAGTGTTTAGTTCAGGTGGTTCCAAATTTTAGGGTATGTAAGGGCGTTGCTGCCATATTATACCAGTATATTTCTTTTCTTCTCATATCAAAATTCCAGGGAAGATACTCCGCATGTGTCTAACCTGTGTGATTGCTTCTGTGGTGGGTTGAATTCACATTTTTGATGCAGAGTTACTGAGTCACCCATGATATTTCACCTGGACTTTCTTGCAGAATTGTTGTTGCATTTGCAGCAAATCAGCAATGACCTCAATTAACGCAGGACATGACAATTCTTGTCAAGAGAAGAAACAAGAAACTCTCAAAAGTAAAAAAAGATATTGAGACATTTTCTTAGATTTTTTCTATGATTTTATTACATTTCTATTTCTCTACAAGGTATATTGTCTCCTTATGCTTCCACGACAGGCTAATAGAGCAGCACCTCATAGATTAGTGAAGCATGCCCGGCAGTCTGCATCACATTCTTTGAATTCTTAAACAGGGTTCTGCATGAAAGTTGTGCTACCATGCGAGCACTCCAGAACATTGAGTGGGGAACATTTCGTCCCATTTCTGTAATTTGTTGCTAATTAATACATGGAAGACCATAAAAAATAATTTACGTTATTTCAAGTTTCTTGTCCAAAAAACATATTGCAATATTATCGCAGCACATGTCGCCAGGGGATATTCTTACCAAAGCAGTGTTGCAGCAGGCGTGCCTGCTTGATTGTATGCATTTAAACAAACATGCCGGATGCAAAAGGTGCTGTCTAGAACAACGGTTATCCTCGTATGAATTAACTTCATATTGCCCTTGATCAAAGTTTTTTCCTGACAAAAATTCCCTCTCTGCTTCCAATTGATGTTTTTTTTTCTGTGTGTTGACAGTATTTTTTTTATATTGAAAGCAACAGAGTTGTTACTTGGGTTACCAGTATACAACACTGCCAAGTGTAGGTCTTAGACCTTGCTTATATTGAAAGCAAGTAAGCAACAGAGTAGTTACCGGGTTACCAGTTTACAACACTGCCAAGTGTGGACTCAGGCACCACCGATTCTAACAAACAGAAAACACCACAGCCAAAACCTTCTGCTCTAATACTAAACAAAAGAGACGACAGAAAAGAGCAAACTAAACAAAGCACGCCCAGGTGCAGACTTCATCATCCTCCCTTCCGTGCTTTAAGTGCATTTCATCAACTTGAGAGCCCGCAAGTACCTTCTTCATCATCTTGAGAAGTACCTGCACTTCGCTCTTGTCCTCCTTTGCTGGTACCTGCAAAAACCATACGCTTTATAAAGCTAATTCTTCAGATGGTTTCGGGACTATTTTAGAGAACACAAGGTCATTTCTACTTTTCCATAGAGCCCAACTTATGGCTGCTAAATTCAACCATCTAGTTGTGAGGTGGTCAGCTGTTTCCTCCTTTCCACAGGATTTGCAAAAATGTCAAACCATACGATCTTCTTTTTGCAGAGTAGATCTGTCTGTATTCTATCATGACAGGCCATCCATAGAAAATTTTGTACCTTGAGTGGTATCTTTACTGTCCACATCTCCATCATCCTTTGCAGCCAGGACTCCACCAAAGGCATTAATCTGTAGACGCTTCTAGTTGTGAATTTACCTGTCTCCTGGTCGTCCCCCAGTAAGGCTAATCTCCTTAAGTGTCTCCAACATTTCTCCATTCCTCATTTAGAAAATTCCTTCGATATGATAAATTCCACTCTATTTGCCATGGGCTTGATCTGAATTGCATGGTATCAATGAAGAAAAAAAGGCAGCGTTCATGCAGGCTGTCCATCACGAATTCACGATGTATCGGCGTGCAGCTGTACTTGCAAGACTGGCTGTCATGTGCAAAGTACACTGACACACAAAAAAAAAAGTTTTGCTATGGCCATAAAATCGCGTCTGCTAGACATTAATGCCATTGTCATGCGGCAGTGGTTCATGCCTGTTTGTATGTTGCTGCCAGATCCAATCAAAACTTTCATGTCCTTGCTACATCCATCTTGTCCCCCCATCCCCCTCTTAGTAGACACTACGGGCACAAAGTACCATCCCTTATTACTAAACACTTCGGGCACAAAGTACTCGAGGAAGATTTAGGCATTTAGCAACATCAACATCTCATCTCCAGAAATGAGATGGTACAAGTGGATTCAGAGTTAACTTTGATAACACTTGAACAAATGGATATTTTTTTTTCATTTCTCACGAGACTTGTAACCATATTTACAGCATTTACAGAGTGGTTTGTGGTTCCAAATACATCTGTTTGATGTAAAACAATGGATGGTCAGGTGTACACTTGCATCATCACCAACTAGGAATAAGATAAAGAGGGCAAATCTAAGACCCAGAAATAATTCAATTCACCAGGCTATAATGCATGTCAGAAACTAAAGAGAAGTCTCAAGTTTTTTTTTTCCTTTCTTTTTAACCCAGGACTCAAGAGATTCACTTGTTGATCTTATCAAATAATACAGATAAAGCTTTGTATAGAGTTGCGGCAGCAGGCGGTTTTGGCACCGAGCCAAGAAGGATTTCTGAGCCCTTGATTGGACCACCATAAAATCGTGCATTTACTGAGTCTCGAGTGGATACCACACTTCCATTGAGTGCACAGCCCACAAAGGCACCTGCCAGAGAAACAAAGAACTGAGACTCTGAGAGTGACAAAAGGCAAAGCTAATGAAACATCAATGTCAGATCACTAATAGAGTCAAAGCAGATCCCGACTTCAGCAGTACAAGCGATCAAAACAAAAGCTGAAAAGATGTGTGTTGAGCTTGTTGAGCTCAAATACAATATAATTAATGAAACTGGATGAATTGTAGAATGCTGCAAGAACGAAGATGCCAAATGATGCTAAGTTTTGCTGCACTGTAGAACTCACTATATATGCGTTATACTGATGTGTGATTCAACTGACTGAAGCAAAGGTTGATGTTTTTAAGATAATCTGAATGTACTACCTTGAAGCAGCTAGCTGCGATGCCAAACCATCATGTTTCATTTTATTCAACTGACTGGAAGTTGAAACTCCCCACAATATCTTATTAGCTGCCATACGTGACAGATACCACATGGCTCAAGGTTTATGAACTCCCCAGAAATTGAAGTCTGGTCTACACTACACGTAATATAGAAAGCCCGTCTTTGCAATTGTTGGAAATATTTGCTTAAGAGCATTCACAAACTACTTTCTAGTACAACATAAGATATATATATGGCTAAAGTCCAATTGTCCAATTTTCTCAATTCTGTGTTAGTACACAGGATTTGACCTGTAGTGTTTGATTCTTGGGCCATTTGCATGACTGCCCTTGTTTTGAGGTCTAATTGCTTGTTTGCCCTTGTTTTTTTTAACTTTGCATGTTTGCCCCGGTTTTTAGTCTTCCAATTGCATGGTTGCCCCTGAAAATGTGCGATTCGAGCTCAAAACAGGGGAAAACAGGGGCAACCATGCAATTGGAAGACTAAAAACAGGGGCAAACATGTAAAAAAATGAGGAAAAACGAACAATTGGACTTTAAAACAAGGGCAGTCTAGCAATTTTCCCTTGATTCTTTGGTGAAAACTGGTCCAAAGCAGTTCTCTGCCAGAAACATGATGCTTGGACTGGACAAAACCTCACCAGTAAACAGATAGATGAGATTAGCGCAACCTGCAACTCTTTTAACTTTTTACTGCAAGTGTTTGATTTTTTATTTTTTTGGGACAACTGTAAGTGTTTGATGACAAGAGGCTCACTGTCAGAAACGTGCTGCTTGGAAATAAATCACTAGTAAACAGACAGAGCTCATCGGAAAAGAGCAAAATTAGTGCAACCAGTAACTCTTTACTTATCTTTTACTGAATATTTTTCATTCACCACATTGTGAAGTAACAAATATGCAGAGATTAATCTGTCAACCAAGGACCTGGAAACTTTTTACTAACAACCAAACTAGTTGGTATTCAATATCCTGTCAGATTTCTTTTCATTACTAACTGGTGAACAGTTTCAGGAACAATAGAAGAATACTTTCCATAGAGCAATGTGGTCAAATCGGAAAAAAGTGGAAACATCATTAAACCATACCTTTGCTACAGCTGTATGTGTAACAGGCAGCATAACCACCATCACCAGCACGGAAATCAGCCTCTGCCACTCGTCCAAAATGACCAGCAGAAGCACTAATACCAGCCCCCATGGACATATGTGCATTTCCACTGAAAGTTTTGATGGCATCTGTGTTCCTAAGAACAATGATGTAGTCGGCCAACTCACCTCCAGCCTAAAAGGTACAAAATACAAAAATATTTCAAGTGTTAGAAGGCCTTAGTTATAACCAAAACACAAGCTTGATGAGATTATTACCTGAACTCCATATCCAAGACCGCAAGTAGAGATGGCAGAAGGAGGGGACCAAGAACCATCACCTCTCCGAGCAACCACCAATCCAGTACCGATTTTGTATGTAAGCATCATACCAACCTTTACCTCAGTGATGATTGCAAATCCTTTTGCCTGTCTGAGAATTGAATCAGGGATCGACTTCTCAGGTTTCAGCTCTCCCACCTGAATATTGCAAGCATAAAACATTTTGTGATTACGTCCTTATTAACAGCAAAGGATTGACTAACAAGAAGCATGTGTGTCTGGAAAAAGAAGAGGAAATAATTGAAAGAGTAAACTTTATTGTGGTCCCCAGATTTTGAAAAGTATATGACTAGCTTATAAATGGAACCACAAATTGTAAAGGCAATGCTGATCTATGCAAATGCTTCAGCTATGCAGTACCTCATCAAGTGTATTATAAATGGGAAATTGGATTTAAATTGGCCTAATCATGGTGTTGACAAAAGCAGAAAAATAACCAGTTCATTTCTAAGGCAGTTTGCACGATATGTCACATACATCAGATCACTTATTTGTGTCCTAAAATTCGACCAACAATTTTATCTTCCTAAAATAAAATTGATGAGCAATAATGTTTGACATTTGGAATAACTTCTCACATATATACAAGGTGCCTTGGTAAGCTAGGAACTGTGCTACAAGTTTGTAGAGAAAAATGATTTGTCAAATTGGCAAGCATGAAGGCCACAGTCAAATTATACTTTTTGGGAAACATGAAGACTTCATGAACTATTTAAATGTATTAACTTGGATACTATTCAACATAGTTCATGAAGCCGCACAAATTTAGTTTGGATCTGGTAAAGTAGTAAATTACTTCAAGAGTTTAAGCAAGGCTGGAGATTTATAGAGCTATAATAAGATTACCATCTAGTCTAGCTAATTAATGCCTGTAGCATTGGATAACCATTGGTTGAGCAGAAATTGTGGTTTAGGAAGAATCAAGGCATGGGAACAAATGCTTTCTAGGAAAAACAGTGAAATGATTAACAACAGAAGGCATTCAAAGTGTTGGATATGAATACCTTACAATAACCATGTATGGAATTTGCAGCTTTGTAGATCTCATACTCCATACTGACTGCCCATGGGATGTTTATCCATGACCTCAAGGTGCTCAGGTCTGTCAAGTCTTGAGTTGGAACTTGACAGGCACGACTGAATCGATTCATCAAATAAGGTTGAATACACTCAAGACGCACTCCACAAACATCACAGACCCTTTGAGGATCTGAGGTCATGAACTTCGGGGGCATCAAGCTTCTACCCTTTGAACAACCACCACAAAATATGCCACCACAAAATCGACAATGATGGCGAGTGCAAATTATTGGATGGAAACGTGCTCCATAAAGCATACAAGAAGGGGAAGCACTATCAGGCAACCACTTTATTGGTTCTGTCTCAAGGAGAGCATGCTCAGAACCAGCACTGATATCTTCAAGTGTTTGGGCCTTATCCTTCAAAGCCTCTTCAAGGAAAAAATCTGAAATCATAGACATGCCGTACGTCCCTAAATCAAATGATGCCATGGATAATATTTTATCCTTCCCTGCAACAGCCATCTCAGAGAGCACATCCCACATTGTCATCTCCAAATTTTCTTCGTCAATATCCCACTTATATTCTTCCTCTGGGAAGCCTGCACTATTGTAACCAAAGCCCTGTTGCCACTCGTCGTGATCATGTTTTGTCATCGGTGGAACAGAAGGAGGCACCCATAGGATACCAGTTTGTTCACAAGGAGGGAAACTGTCATAGTTGTTTTCTCCGGATTCCATCACAGCGGTCATCTCATCGCTGAAATCATCAGAATCGACAACACCAAGCCTTTCTTCCTTGAAAACTTCAGGAGGTGGATCCCTAGCTCCCTTCTCAAATATGTGGGGGGCCTGATTTTCACAATAATCCATAACCTTAAATAATTTTATCATACTTGAATTTAGATGTTTTCATACTAAGAAATAGCGCAAGATGGCCAAATCCTATACAATTTAAGTTGTCTATTGCTAGGTCATCAAATATTTCGGTTTACTAGATCAACCATTCTGATAATAACAATAATAAATGAAAAAACAGAGATCTAGTTTTATAACATTACAAGCTAAATGAGGTAGGGGCCACATTTGGAGGATACAGGTATTTCTAAAACTCAATTTTTTTTCCATGCTAAAACATCAAATAAGAAAGTGCATAAGTAGTCCAGACACTGATCATGGGTCAGGACATAGGAATGCACTGCTTGACAAACATGCATTTTGTGTATCAAGGGAATGAAAAATTAGAAGGGTTATAGTCTCTTGCTTCCATACACATTAACCAGCAACAGCGCTGCTCAAACTTATACAACAAGCAGAAACCTGAAAGCTCCCAACTTTCCCCCACGTGCTCCGCCCCTGACCCCAAAGCGCGCTTCCCCAGTCTAGGAAGAAACCATCACGCGGATATTCCCAATCTACCGGGCAGACAGATTCAGTATCAGATTCAGATGAATCGAGGAGGGTGTGCTCGATTACCGCCGTTGGCGAGGGAGACGCGTCGGGTTCGTCGTCCCACATCACCGGCGCGTCGCAAACCCCGGCCTCCTCCTCCTCGCCGCTGCCGCCGCCGCTGCCGGCGGCGGCGGCTGGGACCTGCGGGGGCTCCAGGTCGTACGGCTCGATCGGAGGGTAGAGGCGATCAGTTCCCGCCATGTCGCCAACACACGGCGGCTCCTCGAATCCCGGGAGAGAGGATCAGCAATCGAGAATACTGTTCCGTGAAGAAGGGGAAGATTGAAGGTCTAAACTGGCGACGAGACAGGAAGGAGAAGAGAAGAGGGAGACGGGAGGAACAAGTTAAATTTCGTGGTATACAGCAGACTTGGCATCTTATCTTAGTATTAGTAGTATAAATAAATTAGTATATACGTATTATAGTACAAATAGTAGGAATATATATAAAAGGTGCCTTGATTAACTGCTAATAATATATTTTGAATTGCTGTTGATGCACGAATACACATCGTCACGGACACGCTGCTTAATTGCTTGTGGCGTAAAAAGAAAAAAAAAAATTATCTTGAAAAAATCATCAGAAATACTGATACAAGTCAATTATACCGGGCAAAAAAAATCATCAGAATTGCTGTTAATTCGCAAATCACCGAAGCAATCGCAGTCTACACTTGAGTCCATATAAACCCGGTATTCGGAAATCTCAGAGTGATTTCAAACTCATCAACAACATACAACAGGATCGTTGAGCTTGGTAGTAAAATCCGCGGTATTTCAAACCAAATTCGATATACTAAACATCGAGTGCGAGTATAATTTATTACAAACTCAGGTTCAAGTGCGGAAGCGATGGTTTGCGAAAACCAAATAGTCTTTTAACGAAAACAAATATAAGATAGTGCCAATAGATAGTCATCCCCTCGTAGCGGCATGAGACGGGGATATAGATTTGCCTTGCCCGGCCTTACTCTTCATCAACGGGAAATGCAGACAAGTCTTACAAGAACCATGGTAAACATGCTCACCTGCAACAAACGGAATAAAACCACGAGTACAAAATACTCGGCTAGACTTACCCGTCCAAAATAAAATAAAAAGACTCCAAGGATTATGCTAGGCTTTATCTGGGGTTTAGGCGACTCACATTAATTTGGCAAATAAGATTGTTTAGTGAGCCTATACATGCTACTATATTTTTCCAAGTTAACAGGGTACTTAATTAATTATATAACATAGATCCTGTATAGTCAAGATTAATCATTGCTCGATAGAATAAATAACAAAGATAAGTAACTTGATCGAGATTATATCAGCTGTAACATGATAAATAACATATAGTGTAGTGATTAAGACTACATTGCCGTTGAAGCAACCCGGGTTCTCACCAACCAGGGAGAGATGGCGATTCGAATCGATTTGCAAACCACCGTGGCGAATACCACACACAAACCAGGTCTACTTTGCAAAAGCGCGGACCCGATCACTCCCGGGGCGTTACGGGTCGTAAAGTCTCGGTCTTGCCGGCTACCCCCTCCTTCTCGAGCACCCAAGTGGCGTAAGCAACGAGTACGACCTCTCGTGCGCATCTTCTTGTGCCCGATTAACCACACCAACCATCACCAAAGGAGGAGCGATAAAAACGAGCATGGCCGGCCCCTAACATTCTCACGAGCCGTGGCTCACGACCCAGCGGAGCCTACTAAATGCCGTGCGTTCAACTTCCAACCACGGCCGACAAAGTATGAGTCCTTAAACGATCGGTGAAAAAGACCACAAGTTTCACCCAATCTAACATGTTTTAATTTAACGGGTTCTCGGCGGCGGCTTGACAATCACCCATGTGATTGTTCACAACATTTCCTCAAGTGACCGGAATCACCGTCTCTTTGCAATCATGATATTGAGCATTAACCTAGACCTCTATATAGGATAGGGCAACTTTCAACAAGGATCATAATGCATCAACGGTTTCAACCATTTCCCTAAACTTAATGCGGGAAACATATAAAAAGACTCAACTCAATTTAATTGGAAGAATTAGGAAAGGGCAGAATGCTCCGGGGCTTGCCTCGCAGGAACGTTGCCGGAACGTGCTCCGGACACTCAGTCAACTCGTCGGTCGACCCTTCGTCTCCTGTGACTCCTCCGGACTGCACTCCCGGATGGAACAGCTCCCCGGCTCCTCGATCGGCTCCTCGAAACTTCCCCGATCCCGAGATGATGCATATGATGGAGAAAAGATATAATTACTATTACATGAATATCAACTTGCATAAAATAAAACATGTATGATGGATGAATGCTTCATGATGTAAGCTATTAGTAAGTGCATATCTCTTCTGCAGAAACATAACTTAATCTACACAAGAAACACTAACAAGCTACATCAAGCAACACCTTATCTCTCTATCGACAAGAAATGACAGCTAGACATCTTTGTCACTAAAACAGATCACACGAGAGAGTTCTACAACTCCAAATTCAGTGAACTAGGACTCTATGGAAAGCTAACAAAATTTCCTACAAAACATTCCACATTGTCCAGAGCTGAATCTGAACCTAATAGCCTCGAAATTGGGAAAAACAGAGGCTCTGTTTTCAGCCCAAACATCACATACAACCTCCATAACTCACAAACTATTCATGCAAATTATCTCAAACTTAACCAGCAAGTAAATCAAGTAATTATCTACCAAATAAACCTACTGGACATGTCAAAAGATAATCTAAAGCACATGAAATGATATGCCCTAGCAAATACTACACTTGCACACTACAATCAAATAAAATGCTAGAACAAGAAAATGTCAAAACTACTAAGCTGATCAAACCAAGCTTACTAACAGGTCATAATCATGCTAGGAACACATAATAAAAATACTAACACACATTACCTTCATATAAACATATATTTCTAGCCTATTTTCCATGCACCATAAATATGATAAATACACAACCACTTCAGAAAATTCTACAAAAATTACCAGAGCATCTTACTGGAATATAACAGCTACCATAAAAATATCATGGTAAGATCATGCTCCTACAGCCCTACACAAAAATGACAAGTTTACACTAAACCTAGGCATGAAAATACTTTGTACTATGAAAAGTGTCAGACAATAGATTTCTGAGTATGTAAAGCTACTGAAACCTATCAAGAACCACCACACCAAGTTTTACATCCAAAACCCTAGTATTCATTTTTCTATGAATTTCTAAAGATCACACAGCAAAAAGCACATAAATAGAAAATCACATTTCTTCTACAGAACATACCATGCATGATATTTTTCCTAGACTCTACTCACAAAAACAAGCAATTTTCATACAGAAAGCATATTTTTATCTTGCACCACTTAAAAGATATGATTTTCCTCAATTTACATGCATTTCTAGCCATAAATAAAACTCTATATAAAAGTTACCAGAAAATAGGATTTCATATTTTTATACTGTAGCCTATCTCCTAACAAGCATGGCAAAATTTGTTTCACTCAAAATGGACTCAAAATGACCAAGATATGAATTTCTAAAGCATTTCATTCAAATATGGAAAAAGTAAAAAGAAAAAAAAAAAGGAAATCGGGCGGGGCCCGCGTGTCAGCGACACAAAACAGGGCACGGCGGCGGGTCGGCGACGGATTTTCACCGGCGGTGACCAAATCATGCAACCAAGTACTCTAATCGACACTACTCGACGAGGCGGATGCGTTGGTGCACTTGGTTCGCGCTAAAACCGACTACAAACGGCGACGACGCGGCGTATGGCGGCTCAGGGCGGCGCGGACGTCGGCGCTCCGGCCGTTCTCCGGCGAAAGGCGGCGAACCGATGGCCGTTCTCGACTCTCCTAGACCTAACTAGGACATGCAAGCAAGCTAGAGGCCTAACGAACAACGACGGGCGACACACCGCGCGCATGCACGGCGGCGCTCCGGGCCGCGCGCGTCGGCGGCGACGCGTCCCCGCGAAATGGCGGCTCGATCTACTCATCCACCTAGCTCTAGAGCTCGAGCACCCTAAGGCGACTTCAAAACGCGAAAGAAAGAAGAAAGCTCGATCTGAGCTCGCGCGGCGGCTTGCCCTAACGGCGGCCATGGCGGCTCGCCGGCGGGCGCCGGGATGGGAGAAATGGGGCGCTCACCGGGGGCTTTACCTCGATTCGACGACGGATTCGCGTAGCACACGATGGGGCGAGGCTAGGGCTGCGATTTGGCGCGGTTTGGCTCGACGACGGCGACGAACGGCGGGCGGAGCTCGACGGCAGCTGCGGGCGCTTTTCTCATCCTACGAGCGGCCGGGCGGCGGGGTGGGAGTGAGGCTAGGGTTTCGTGCGGCGCAGGCGCCGCGCGTTTAAGGCGCGGTGCGTGGGTCCGGGCTGTACATCGGCGGCGGGCAAGCGGCCACGTTGCCATGGCGCTGTCGGCCGGCGGCCGGCCGATACCACCCCCCCTACTCTGTTTCTGAAATCAGTCCTGGTTTTTGGCCTGTACATCGAGATCCGTGTAGAATTTGGAAAAAGTCAAAACATCAACTTTGTAGAGAATTTCATCAGCTACAAAACACTCAATATGAACTTTTTCTAATTCGTCCTAGATTTGAAACTAAAAATTAAAAACAGCAAGGTCAAACTAAACTAGTCAAAACAGAGTTTGAATTTGACTCAAATTTGACCCAAACTGTTGGGCACTATTTGAACCCTTTCCAAACCTTTTCACAAGAAACTTACAACAGATCATTTGTTCCACATAAAAAGTACTTCATTTCATCTATAGAAACTTTTTGCTAAAAACACTTCTATCAAGCACTTTTGAAATGAGTTTCAAAATGGGTCAAAGAGGTTTGACACTCTAGGGCTATTTTATAAAAATTTTCTAAATGGAAACACAAGCTCAAACATGGTCCTAAATTATGTCAAAAATATATCTAGGCACAATCTAGGTCCAAAACTTCATTATAGCAAAGATCCTATAGTAGCTAGATCAAACAAGCCTGAAATGAGAGCAACTCAAATTAAATGCTAATATGAACTTGCTCATGCATGAAATGATGATGATGCTATGCAAATGATCATGCTTTCAAGATGCTTAACACCTAGGGTGTTACATGTGCAACCGATCAAACTAGCGAAGGTTAGCCCATGCAACTAACAGATAACACCTTCGCCCGACTGTGTGTTTGCTTCACAGGACCGAGCAGTCAATTGACTAGGGAGATCGCGGGACTGGCGGAGATCACGACTCCGCCACGGCATCCCGTTTCTCCCCACGACGCAGACGGAAGTGAAGGTCTCCGCCAGCAAAGGGGCCGGCTCCAACTAGGCGAAGGTGTCCCACCCGGGATCCTAAGGCCAAGCGTGAAGGAGCCGGCGGAGGCTACCCGTGCGGAGGTGCCTTCCAAAGGGCCGAAGCAGGCAAAATGGGCCCCAGGCGGGCCAGACACCGGCCCACCAAGCAAGGCGACCCTGGGTGTGAAAGGACGGGTGTGAAAGGACGCGAAGGCCCCCTGCGTAGTGAGGGAAAAATCGGAATATGCCGAGCATCTTTAGGGACAGAATTGTAACTTTGTATCCCTACCTATTTGTAAACTATAAATAGAGGGCACTGCCCTCCATGTTGTTGGTTGGTGAATGAAACTTATTGCTATTTAATACAGAGTATTTCATACTTAGCTTTTCTCCACATCCCACTCCCCTAGAGCAACGCCCAGGCGGAGATCTCATCTCCCCGTTGGAAATCACAAGTTTCAACACTATAACCCAACTTCTTAATTAGTAATACAACTCCACGTCAGTTATACAATGTTCATGAACGTCGCTTACCATATAAAACATAACCTTAATTACTAATATAACTCCAGATCTGTTATACAATGTTTATGAACATCACTTACTACCACTTAAAGCATAACACCGGTCTCTATAAGCACCTCCGAAAGACAAAGCCGGTAGATCTAGAGATTAATGAATTGCTAGTAAATTCTGAAATAAATTTAGGAAAATGAGAACACTCGTGCCAAGTCGAAGATTTAACTTGGGTGAGCAGGTTTCAATATAGTACCTAACTAGCTGATTTATAATCAGTTCGCTTATCCAATGTTCATATGTCTCCATCTAACTTTGTCTGGACCAGAAACTCGGAAGCCATAACCTAAATTCAAAATTACTAAATTATACAACATCATATGTCTCCACCTAACTTTGTATGAACCTAAAGGCCGTTGGTCATAGCCCACATTCTCAATTATTGGGTACCCAAATATTAGTAGGCACCCAACTCCCAACTCATAGACCGCATCCACTATACCACAAAGGCCAAACTCCCCTCTTCGGGTTTGATAAAAAGAAGAGAAGAAAAAAAAAATCCATTCCCGGTTATGGGTGGTTAAGATTGTTTATCTTTTTATTAGTTTAAAAATAAATCAAGTAAATACCCAATAAAGGTTTTAAACCATTAAATGTAAGTTTCTAAAAGTTCCAAGGAAAAGACAAAAGTTAGATTATGACGAAAAACCCAATTAATATTTTTATATCTTCTAAAAATTTGATTTAGCCCTAGAAAAATAGAAAAAAAATGCAAAAATCCGGAAACAACCATAATGTTCTAACTCATGTCAAAACACATTTTAGGAACTTTCCACAATATAAAATATGATATGCAACAAACATAAATCCAACACATATTAATGTTGAATGAATTCATACCAACCTAATCTCATGTTTTTACTATTAAAAGCATTTAAGATGCAATTTGATATCAATTGTAATATTTTGGAAGTTTTTCCAAAATTTTTGCATATTTTCCCAGTTTCCTAGAGCTAAACAAAAAAATCTTAGATGATCCTAGAGATTTTTCACAAGATATAAATACAGTATTTTGGTTTCTTGTGTCCTAATGCATTTAGAATTTTTCTCATAATTTTTAGAAGATTGCTTAGAGTTATTTTCCGTGGTTTTAAAACCTCATTAGGTATTTACTAGATTTATTTTAAACTAAAAAGAAAAAATTGTCTTTGAAAACCAACTATAACCTGGCCAGGGAAGTAAAGAATGGTTTGAAAAGTTAAGTTAGGTGGGGAGTTCAGCTAGGAAAATGACTTCAAGTGTAGTTTAGTGAGGTAAAATGGGCTTTTTTTTTTTTTTCAAAAATGCATCCACTGGACTAAAAATAAAATAAAGTACAAAATTAGTTATATCATGGCTGCAAGTAGTGATGGTGTGAACACAAATATTTCAAGTCTAGTTAGATAGTTTCACATGCGAGCTAAAGCTAAAAAAAATTAGTTAGTTACTTAGTTCTATGCAAAATGCTATGTCACGAGCATCCTAAGAGCGAACTAATCACATTTGTGTAGGAGACTATGAAGGCATGAAAACAAAACATCGCTTATGTTGATGTAAATGCATGTTCCTATAGATGTGTACATAAAATGTGTTATGCTTTAGAATTTGGAAGTTTTTAAGATAACTAAACCATGTTGTCGTAAGGTGTTCTAGACCACACACCGACAAGGGCTAACACACCCGATGCATTGCAGTCAACCCTCAACACAACAAGAACTCAGCGAACAGACGGAACCGATCCAGAGACCGGTTAGGCCGATATTGAGCCCGTTCTTCGCTTGATAATCTCCCCGAACTTCTCCCCGAAGACCCGTAGGTGAGAAGCACATGGAGGGTTAAAATTCCTTATTTGGTTTTTGATAATTGATGAAACCACTAGTGGACTAATCCTATGCTTTAAGTGTATGACATAAGATAGGATTATCCAACTTGGAGAAAGGAGCATGGTGGACTATGGTGATGGACATGATGGATCATCAAGCTCACTTTCGATTGAAAAAATAAAATGGGTTCAAGGCAAAGGTATTTTTATAGGGCCATTTTATTTTGCACTCAAGACATCTAGCGGATGTGAGCGGTTTAGGTTTGATAACCGTATTATAAAGAGGAGAATATCATAATCGCTTTACTCACCTAGTGCCACTTATTTAAATTTCTAATTGCATATGCATATGGGTTAGTGACGTGGTGACTTGATGAGAATCTCTTTTGGAACTCAATTGCACTCAATTGCTATGGATGAGGTCTACTTTGAGGGACTTTGGATTCAAATTTGACAAAGTACCAATGTTTTGTGACAATGAAAGTGCAAGAAAGATGACACAAAATCGGTTCAACATCCAAGAACAAAGCACATTGATATTAGGCACCACTTCATTAGAGATCATCAACAAAAGGGTGATATTTGCATCATGGGCATTGGCACCGAAGATCAACTAGCCGATATATTCACCAAGCCACTTGATGAGAAGAGGTTTTGCATGTTAAAGGGAGAATTGAACATTATTGACTTCTCCAACTTGAGTTGATGCACCCCCCACATATATGACATGCCTCTCCTTCGCCAAAAAGCAAGGTAAAAGTTGTTTGACATGACATTCATACTATGTTAAGGACATGTTTAGTGTATCTAGCCATAATTCATGCTTATAGGCTCATTCATGGAAAATCAAGATCTCAATGTATGTGTGGCACCACTATTGCTCTCTGTGCTTGAATGATCTAGTGGTGGCATATGACATGTTTGTGGGCTTGCAATCCTAGTGTTGAATCTAGAAAATGAGCTCATGTTGTGTAATTTAACATGGTCAAGATAACCCTTGTTTTTATGAGGTGTGAAAAAGCTTGTCCTTGGTTCAAACCTACTTACATAATAAGGCAAGTGTTCTAGATTGAACCACTTTATGACCATCATTGATTGACTTGATTTCTCTCTATTTACACCTTTTTGGTGATTGTTGTCAAAGGGGGAGAAATAAGTCACAAAGATGAATGGAAAGGGGTCAATTTTAAAATTGATCACACAAATAGGGGGAGCAAGCTCATAGATTATTTGTGCATTTGAATGTGCATGATCATGATGAAATGTTGCATAGCAATCTTTAAATTCAATATACTTGATTGCTTGATGTATGCTAGAGATATAGACTTGAATGGTGAAATGAATTACTAGCATGCATAGGATGTATCTAGACATTGCTCACATATTATGCCTATAATGTTGATCTCATGGGGTATGTTGAGTTTTTGATGAATGTCTAGTTACTTTGGTGCTAAGGATGGTATATATATCGACACTCCGATTGGTATCACGCTTTAAAGGTCCATTCTATATACCTTAGCACCTCCTTGGTAATATTGTCTCTCCCAAAATTTTTCTATCCACACATATGTGCTAAAATTGAACCAAACACAAGGAAGCACATATGTAGGGGGAGCCACTATTACCAAAACCGAATCTTGAAATGTTTGTCCAACTTTGATTCATGACCAAAACGCTTTGGACCAGCAATTCAAGTTTAAATTGAATTTATTTCATATCTTTGTGAAGGTTGTCATCAATTACCAAAAAGGGAGAGATTGAAATTCCTTGTTTGGTTTTTGATAATTGATGAAATCACAAGTGGACTAATCCTATGCTTTAAGTGTATGACATAAGATAGAATTATCCAACTTGGAGGAAGGAGCATGGTGGACTATGGTGATGGACATGATGGATCATCAAGCTCACTCGATTGAAAAATAAAATGGGCTCAAGGCAAAGGTATTTTTATAAGGCCATTTTATTTTACACTCAAGACATCTAGCGGATGTGAGTGGTTTAAGTTTGATAACCGTACTATAAAGAGGAGAATATCATAATCGCTTTTACTCACCTAATGCCATTTATTTAAATTGCTAATTGCATATGTATATGGTTTAGTGACGTGGTGACTTGATGAGAATCTCTTTTGAAAAATACTTGAGAAATGCTATAAAAAAATATGGTCTTGAGGATTGACATATTTTTGGATATGATATCATATTTATTTGGATCAAGAATTGATTGAAATTCTTTGGAATAGAAAAAGAAATGATTTACAGCTTGCAATATATATACATGTGTATGTATATGTGTATACATATATACACTTGCAATATTCACGTACACAACCTTAGCTAGCTTGCTTGTTGAGTGTCGACATGCAAGAATGGAACTTGTATGTGTTAAGATACAATCCGTGTATCTCAAGGATGGACCAATAGGATTAGAGGGATCTCATCCCATAGATTAGTGACTTGTCATAATCTTAGCCATTAGATCAATCTAACAATCCTATGTAACCTCTCTTGTAAACGTACGGAGGATTTCCGTACGGCCTACTCCTCCTCATCCGGAACCGACTTCAACGGGAGTATATCCTTTGGGTAATGCGTATCCGCGGCCCCGAACGGACGTCTTGATCTCCCGTTGCGTTGCTTCCCATGTATAAATTCGGAGATCTTCAATGGAATCATAAGTTCCAATCATTTGTTCTTTCTCTCGATACAATCCAAATAAATACGTTATCAACCTTTGCTCTCTCTGTCGAGAGAGAACTCGTCGAGAAGAGCGACTCGTCGGCGAAAGCTTCCGTCGGGAGGAAAGGTACGATGAACTCCGACAACGCACCTTCGATTATGACCGCAATCCTCCTCGGCGTCCCGCTCACCCGCCCGCGCTCCATCGCTCATCAACGCCGCCCGCTGGCGGAGTCTCGCCTCTTCAGCGCCGCCGCGTCTTCGGCCGCCGCCGCCGTGGACGCCCGGCCGTCGTCGCCATCGCCGAGGCCGTGGCAACCGCGCCCTTCGCCAGCGTAACCGCCCAGCCATCGCCATCGCGTCAGCGTCGCCCGAGCATCGAGAACATTTCCGGCTCCACTAGCGCCCGTTCGCGGCTCCAACTCGCCTGCCGCTGTTCGCCCGCAAGTTGCGCCTCGACTCCACCGCCCCGCCCGCGCCCGCCGCGCCGCCGACTCCTCCGCTACTCCCGCACGCCTCTCTGTCGCCCGACCCGGGGTCCTTCCGCCGTGGCGGCGGGACCAGAGGACCGGCCCGGCGCCCGTGCGCCTTCCAAAGAGGCGGGCGGAGACACGGTGGGCTTCAACGCCTTCTAGCGGGCGGGCAGGCCGACGCTCAACAATCTTCTGGCGGCAACTCCGGCGGAAGCACCAAAGAACTCCACCGTCGGTTTGGGAGCGCCGCGTTCGCCGTCGGACCACTTTGCTCCCGTCGCGGAGTACAGCCCCGGCCTCCGCCCTCGGCTCCGGACCGCGACCTTCCAAATGGCTCTCCCATGGCGTCCTCCCCAACCGCTCCAATGACGAGGCTGGGCCCTCCCGGCGAGGGGGCTACTCTCCTCACCGAGCACCGGAGGAAAGACGGAGGCGAAATGGCGCACGAAGCGGCCGAACACCGAAACTCGAATCGATGGATAAGCTCAACTTTTATCCCCATTCTATTTTATTTTGTCCGCTCTCTGCCACATGCATGGTCACTGCCACATGCATGGTCCCCGGGTTACAACACAATGTCGACATCTTCCAGACTTTACTGCCTCCGCATGTGTGTGTTTTTAGTACAATATTCTAACTTGTGAATTTGTGATTATGACTATAGTTAGCAGCAATTACTTCAAATCCTTTGGGATTTTTATCATGTAACTAGCGCCGCTTGTGTTAGGGATTGGATCACTTTGTTCATCGTTATGTTGTGATAGGGATTTGATAACTGTAAATTGTAATAGGGATTTGATCAATGTTCGAATATTTGTGTATATTACAAATCCTATAGCATTGGTTCCCGTTCCATTTTATTACGATTATTTACATTCCGAATATTCTTGCAATATGACACAATGCAAAGTGAAATCCTTAATCATATGTCACAATCACTTCACGTATATTTTAAATATGGGTATTTAAATTTTATTTGCATGCGCAAATTAAATTCACTTTATAAGGTCCATACATTATGTCATCACATAATCATTACCTATAAAATGTTTTATCCAATATTTAATATTCACATTAAATATATCATTTCGATTTAAATTTAATGTGCAAACCATACGGTTCATATTTGATTTACCTACTTAAATATATTTTACATTTTACAACACATCACGTGCCTTACTATTATAAGCATTTATAAAAATGTAGGCACAATGTCAAAACTTGACAAGATAAAAGATAAAGAATTTGAGCAACTTGCTCTTGATGGACATAATTTTCCAACATGGGCAATGGACCTCAAAGTTAGCCTCTCTTTACGGGGTTTTTATCATGCAATTGTTCCACCACAAGAAGGCACGTCGGAACCCGATGACAAAACTAAATATAGTGCCTTATACATTATAAGGGCTCATATACACCCAGACCTCAAGTCTGAATACTTGATGGAAGAAGATCCACGTGTCTTATGGAACGCTCTCCAAAAACGCTATGAACAGCAAAAGGCAATTGTCTTGCCTGAAGCTTTGCATGAATGGAACCATCTCCGTCTACAAGACTTGCTTTGCATGAATGGAACCATCTCCGTCTACAAGACTTCAAGTCTGTAGGGGAATACAATCATGCAATTCACAAACTTTGTGCCAAACTCAAATTTTGTGAAAAAGAGCCTACTGATGCAGACAAAATAGAAAAGACTCTATCTACTATGATGCCTGCAGATAGAATCCTTCACCAACAATACCATGAGAGAAATTTCCAAGTTTATTCTGAGTTAATTAATACTCTACTTGGTAGAAAAGCATAATGAGCTCCTTAATTGGAACTCAAATAGACGCCCATTGGGCGCCGCTCCATTACCCGAAGTACACACGAACACTCGGGACACAAACAAGAAGGATGGTTCAAACAGAAACCATTCGAGAAAATTCAAAAGTCACGGCAAGGGTAAAGGAAAATTTAACAATAAGCGTAAAAGAGAGCAAAAGTCGCATGATTCAAACAAGGGCAAGGACATTCCCAAAAAAGGATTTTGACAAATCCAAACTTTGTAAAAAATGTGGTTGTTACTGACCACATCACCAAGAAATGTCGTACCCCCGTCACACTTGGTTGACTTATACTTAAAGTCTGTTGGCAACAATCGCCCAAATCAAGGACAAAAGTATGAAGCCCATTTCAACTTCCGAATGACGTTCAAATGGAAGATGCATTCAACTTCCCAAAAGACATCGACATGGCGAAGCTAGTTGCTCCAAGAGTGTCCCCATTGGACCAAGCAACCAGAAGACGGAAGACTTAATGGACACGAGACAAGATGCTCATGGAGTTTGCCTCCACCGACATGTTCGGAGATCTCAATTAGACTCCCATAGTCCTTAGTACTACGTACTCATGCATGCACTCATGCATTTATGTCTAAACAAAGTGTTGTAAATTATTGCTAAATATAGCAGCCTTTGTAAAATATTTGTGGCTTGTACGCTATATCCTATATATAGCACGCATGTATCAAGCACAATTGATAATCAATAAAGTATGTATAATTATATATATGTCATTCTCGATTTTAAATAAATTCCTTTTACATATATATAGATTTCTACGGGATTTAATCCAATGGAGGAGGAAATGTGCCTAGTGGACAGCGGCACCACTAATTCTATACTTAGGAAACTAAATATTTCCAAACTCTAACTAAGAGACAAGGAAATGTTCTAACAATCGGCCGGCCGCGATGCAACGATAGTCGGCTCTGGCCGTGCCACTATCACACTTCCCATGGGTACTCAAATTACAATTGAGGATGCATTCATCAGATCCCGATTCAACTCGTACCTTACTTAGCTATAGAGATATTCGGAAAAATGGACTTCACGTGGAAACACATGAAGAACATAAAGAGGAATTTCTTCTCTTAATCAAAGATACCGGATATGGCAAACAACTTCTTGAAAAAATTCCCTCTTTACCATCTGGAATTTATTATACATACATCAAACCCGTACCACATGTTGCCTATAAAATAATTTTTCGAATGTCGATGCATTCCGGACTTGGCACAACCGCCTTGGTCATCCCGGCATAGGGATGATGAGAAAAATTATAAACAATTCCCATGGTCATAACTTAGCTAATTCTAAATTCCCGGACACTTCGACTTTACATGCCTTTGCATGCGCTCTTTGGAAATTGATTTTAAGACCATCTTATCTTAAGATCAAAAGCTGAACCACTTAAGTTCCTTGAAAGAATTCAAGGCGATATTTGTGGTCCTATTACGCCATCATCCGGACCATTCAAATATTTTATGGTTCTAATAGATGCATCCATGCGATGGACACATGTGTGCTTATTATCCACACGTAACCATGCATTTGCCAAACTAATAGCACAAGTTATTAGACTTAGAGCAAATCATCCCGAGCATCAAATAAAATCTATTAGAATGGACAATCTTTGCCGAATTTTCCTCAAAAGCTTTCAATGAATATTGTATGGCTCTAGGAATTCAACTTCAAAGACTCGCCCATATGTTCACACTCAAAATGGTTTAGCGTAATCTCTTATCAAAAGAGTAAAGCTAATAGCAAGACCACTATTGCGAATTGTAATCTACCAACTACATGTTGGGGTCATGCGGTCTTACACGCTATGCGGACTTACTACAATTGCGACCAACCGCATATCATCTTTGCTTCCCCACTACAACTAGTATGTGGAAATCCACCAAGTATTTCCCATCTGCGAAAATTCAGTTCTTGTTGTATACGTGCATCGATCTCACCGCCCAAGCGTACATCTATGGGTCCACACAGAAATTAGGGATCTATATCGGGTATCAATCACCGTCAATCATTAAATACACGAGCCCCTTATAGGGGACCTATTTACGGCCCGATACGCTGACTGTATCTTCAACGAAGATCATTTCCCGGCATTAGGGGGAGATTACAAGTACCAAAAAGAATGCCCGGAAATAAATTGGGATGCCCAAGACATCTCAACTCATGATCCACGTACACAAGAATCTGAACTCCAAGTTCAGAAAATTATAAATTTGCAAAATATTGCAAATAACCCGCGCGACGCATTTATCGATTATAAAGGTATTACTAAATCCTACCATCCCGCTAGAAATGTGCCTGAAAGAATAGAGGTACCAAACAAAACTATTCACCCCACCTCGAAACCGGTTCAAGGTAAGAGAGGGGAGAAGTAAAACCCCTAATCGGGATGTGGCTCCTAAACGCCAAAGGAAACAAAATAATAAAAAATTCAAAATTAGTAAATGTGACACAACAACAAGTTGTGGAACACCAAGTGAATATACAAAATTCACATCCCACATCAACAGTGCACTCAATACCCGATGTTGGGACATCGGAACACCCCGACGCCATCGTATTGGGAAATAACGAACCGTCACAAGGGGTGCAAGAAATTTCCATAAACTATATTGATTACGGAGAATCATATGGCCGAAAAGACTACAATTGTCGACGTATACTTTGCCGAAACAATTGCCGAAATCATCCAAAGTGATCCGGATCCCAAGACCATGGCGAGTGCAAAAAGCGCTCGGATGAACAAATGGAAAGAAGCAATTCAAGCAGAGTTAGCCTCGCTTACAAAAAAGAAAGGTATTCTCATCGGTAATACCTACACCTTCAAAAATCTTCCCTGTGGGATTTAAATGGGTTTTCGTCCGTAAAAGGAATGAAAATAATGAAGTGGTGAGATATAAAGCGAGACTTGTAGCACAAGGGTTCACGCAGAGACCGGTATTGATTTCAATGAAACATACTCTCCATTATGAGTGGAATAACCTTCCGATATTTAATAGCATTGGCGGTTCAAAATCATCTATCTATGCGGTTGATGGATGTAGTGACAAAGATATTTATATGGGTCACTTGATTCGGATATATACATGAAGGTTCCCGATGGAATCCCAACTCCGAATCCTAAAGCAAGTCGCGCCACATATTGTGTAAAACTTAATAAGTCACTATATGGCTTAAAACAATCGGGGACGAATGTGGTACAACCGACTGAGTGAATTCCTATTACAAAAGGGATACATCAATAATAATGATTGCCCATGTGTCTTCATAAAGAAATCCCAAACTGGATTCTGCATTATATCTGTATATGTGGATGATTTAAATATCATAGGCAGTCCACATGATATCAATGAAGCACGCAATCTCCTAAAGACGGAATTTGAGATGAAGGATTTGGGTCAAACTAAATTTTGCTTGGGTTTACAAATCGAGCACCTTCACTCAGGAATTTTAGTGCATCAATCACGCCTATATCCGAAAAAACATTAGAGAAATTTAATATGGATAAATCACATCCATCTACAACTCCCATGATAGTTCGATCTCTAGACATGGAGAAAGATCCATTTAGGCCAGTGGACGATGACGAAGAGGTACTAGGACCCGAGGTCCCATATCTCAGTGTTATTGGAGCACTTATGTATCTAGCAAATCAAACTAGACCTGATATTGCATTCGCAATAAATTTCTTGGCTCGATATAGTCTTTGCTCCAACCAAAACGACATTGGGCGGAGCTAAAAATATCTTACGATATCTCAATGGCACCAAAGATCTTGGATTATTTTTCCAAAGAAACAAAGATCCAACTATGATTGGATATCTTGATGTTTGGCTATTTATCGATCCCTATAATGGCCTATCGCAGACAAGGCTTTGTATTTTTACACGGAGGAACAGCTATATCATGGAAGTCTTCTAAACAGACTCTTGTTACAACCTCCGCTAATCATGCTGAAATTGTTGCATTATATGAAGCATCACGCGAATGTGTATGGCTTCGTAGAGTGATTAATCACATACAACAATCTAGTGGAATTGGTTCCAATGAATCACCCACAATTATCTACGAAGATAATTTGGCTTGTATTACACAAATGGAAACTGGTTATATTAAAAGTAATATAACTAAGCATATTTCTCCTAAATTGTTTTTTTCCTCATGAATTACAAAAGAATGGAGAAATAAAAATTTTGCAAACAAAGTCTTATGATAATCTTGCAGATTTATTCACTAAGTCATTACCAGGTCCCATGTTCCAAAAGTTTGTTCATGGTATTGGTATGCGAAGACTTAAAGACTTGCAAGTTTCAGGGGGAGATACTCTCTGAAAATAATCATTTGTGTTAAATATTATATTGTACTCTTTTCCTATTATGAGTTTTTATAAACTTTCTCATAATAAGGTTTTTAATGAGACAATATCAAATTCATAAACATGTCATATTTTCTATTTTCCTCATAAGAGGTTTTTAAAGAGAATATCATAGACATTTTTTTTCCTCATATTTTCCAACGTGGTTTTGGGGGAGATATATTAATTATGGCCCAAAGACCATAATAATTGTTCTAAACTAAATTATGGATTTTTCCTATAAAAGGTTTTTCCATATAAGTTTACAATGGACAATAATCTAAAATATGTTATATCATTTCTCCTTATTTTTTCCACTGGGTTTTAAGAAGTTTAATGACATATCAATAATATTATTATCACCTTATATTTTTCCTACATAAGATAGGATTATCCAACTTGGAGAAAGGAGCATGGTGGACTATAGTGATGGACATGATGGATCATCAAGCTCACTCGATTGAAAAATAAAATGGGTTCAAGGCAAAGGTATTTTTATAGGGCCATTTTATTTTGCACTCAAGACATCTAGCGGATGTGAGCGGTTTAGGTTTGATAACCGTATTATAAAGAGGAGAATATCATAATCGCTTTACTCACCTAGTGCCACTTATTTAAATTTCTAATTGCATATGCATATGGGTTAGTGACGTGGTGACTTGATGAGAATCTCTTTTGGAACTCAATTGCACTCAATTGCTATGGATGAGGTCTACTTTGAGGGACTTTGGATTCAAATTTGACAAAGTACCATTGTTTTGTGACAATGAAAGTGCAAGAAAGATGACACAAAATCCGGTTCAACATCCAAGGACAAAGCACATTGATATTAGGCACCACTTCATTAGAGATCATCAACAAAAGGGTGATATTTGCATCATGGGCATTGGCACCGAAGATCAACTAGCCGATATATTCACCAAGCTACTTGATGAGAAGAGGTTTTGCATGTTAAAGGGAGAATTGAACATTATTGACTTCTCTAACTTGAGTTGATGCACCCCCCACATATATGACATGCCTCTCCTTCGCCAAAAAGCAAGGTAAAAGTTGTTTGACATGACATTCATACTATGTTAAGGACATGTTTAGTGTATCTAGCCATAATTCATGCTTATAGGCTCATTCATGGAAAATCAAGATCTCAATGTATGTGTGGCACCACTATTGCTCTCTGTGCTTGAATGATCTAGTGGTGGCATATGACATGTTTGTGGGCTTGCAATCCTAGTGTTGAATCTAGAAAATGAGCTCATGTTGTGTAATTTAACATGGTCAAGATAACCCTTGTTTTTATGAGGTGTGAAAAAGCTTGTCCTTGGTTCAAACCTACTTACATAATAAGGCAAGTGTTCTAGATTGAACCACTTTATGACCATCATTGATTGACTTGATTTCTCTCTATTTACACCTTTTTGGTGATTGTTGTCAAAGGGGGAGAAATAAGTCACAAAGATGAATGGAAAGGGGTCAATTTTAAAATTGATCACACAAATAGGGGGAGCAAGCTCATAGATTATTTGTGCATTTGAATGTGCATGATCATGATGAAATGTTGCATAGCAATCTTTAAATTCAATATACTTGATTGCTTGATGTATGCTAGAGATATAGACTTGAATGGTGAAATGAATTACTAGCATGCATAGGATGTATCTAGACATTGCTCACATATTATGCCTATAATGTTGATCTCATGGGGTATGTTGAGTTTTTGATGAATGTCTAGTTACTTTGGTGCTAAGGATGGTATATATATCGACACTCCGATTGGTATCACGCTTTAAAGGTCCATTCTATATACCTTAGCACCTCCTTGGTAATATTGTCTCTCTCAAAAATTTTCTATCCACACATATGTGCTAAAATTGAACCAAACACAAGGAAGCACATATGTAGGGGAGCCACTATTACCAAAACCGAATCTTGAAATGTTTGTCCAACTTTGATTCATGACCAAAACGCTTTGGACCAGCAATTCAAGTTCAAATTGAATTTATTTCATATCTTTGTGAAGGTTATCGTCAATTACCAAAAAGGAGAGATTGAAATTCCTTGTTTGGTTTTTGATAATTGATGAAACCACAAGTGGACTAATCCTATGCTTTAAGTGTATGACATAAGATAGAATTATCCAACTTGGAGGAAGGAGCATGGTGGACTATGGTGATGGACATGATGGATCATCAAGCTCACTTTCGATTGAAAAATAAAATGGGCTCAAGACAAAGGTATTTTTATAAGGCCATTTTATTTTACACTCAAGACATCTAGCGGATGTGAGTGGTTTAAGTTTGATAACCGTACTATAAAGAGGAGAATATCATAATCGCTTTACTCACCTAATGCCATTTATTTAAATTGCTAATTGCATATGTATATGGTTTAGTGACGTGGTGACTTGATGAGAATCTCTTTTGAAAAATACTTGAGAAATGCTATAAAAAATATGGTCTTGAGGATTGACATATTTTTGGATATGATATCATATTTATTTGGATCAAGAATTGATTGAAATTCTTTGGAATAGAAAAAGAAATGATTTACAGCTTGCAATATATATACATGTGTATGTATATGTGTATACATATATACACTTGCAATATTCACGTACACAACCTTAGCTAGCTTGCTTGTTGAGTGTCGACATGCAAGAATGGAACTTGTATGTACGTACTCAAGTTGTCTAGGTTGCTAAGCTAACAGGGCGCCGGATCATTTGAGTACTTGCTCGTTCGATGGAGCTCCTAGCTTGCTTGGTCGGATGTTGGACAGGTTTTAAATTGAAAATGGTCGACGTGCACGCCGGACTGCTGGACTGTGCATTTGTTGAAATGGGCCTGCTCGTCGCCAGGACTTGAAGCCCAGTCGTCAGTTTTGCAGCGGAAGTCCCAGGAAGCATACGAAGCCCATGTCGAGAAGCCTCCTGCTTGTCCGTTTTGCTGCCAGGCTGTTGGGCCGGCCCATCGACGTAAAGTTGATGCTGCTCGCTGCTGGACAAAACCAGGGGCCGACCGCACGCGCTGCGTGCTGCTGCTGGCTTGGCAAGGCACCGGTTCAAGTTAGCCAGTACTGATTCATACTTGGCTGCTCGTGTCCGATTTCTATCGAAGAAAATTCCCGGTCGCCGCCGCTCGGTACCCAAGGGAGGAAGAGCGCGCCGCTGCTGGTGCTCCCGACCGTTGGAGCGTGGAGAGCCTGGAATCTTCCCGTTGGGGGCCAAGCCAGTGAGGATAAAAGTGAGCTGCCCTCCTTTCTTCCTCTCTCTTACCCAACTTGAAAATACAGTGAGCCCTCTGTTCTTCTTGCAAACCCTAGAGAAGAAGAAAGCTCTCATCCTCCCCTCTCTCGATCTGTCGATTTGAGCTGAAATATTTCGAGAGAGTTTGTGCTAGAGCGTGATTTGAGAGCTCCAAGAGGATTGCCTCTTTCTCCTCTCCGATTCATTGGTGGATTTGTGTTCTTGAGAGGATTTGAGGGAACCATAGTGCATTGCATATTGTGATTCAATTTTGTGGCACTAGGTGGTGATTGCGATTGTGGTAATCTTATTACTCTTGGTGATTGCCGTCACCTAGACGGTTGGAGTTGGATTGATTGGTGAAGGGATTTGGTGATTGTGTCCGCCCCCAATCAAGGTGATATTGTGAGGGGTTCTTGAGGTTCCCCGGTGGAGGACCAAATTGCTACTTTAGTGGATTGCACGTGGCTTGTGGATCCCCTCTTGTGAGTGTTTCATTGAGCTCCCACCGTGGGATTTGACACCGGCCATTAAGCTTGTGAAACATCAAGTGGGTGCATCGCCACAACGAGGAGTAGCGTGTCGGCAAACACGTGAACCTCGGTAAAAAATCACCGTGTCAATCTTGTTGTGCTCGTTGGAGATTTCTATTGACTTGGCGATTGACTTCCACCTCTACTCGACACCAGCGGCATATCAATCATCTCTACTCTTACATTTACCTTGTATACTTTGTTTAGCTTGAGTAGATATATTTGTGCTAGCTAGTCCTTGATCATCTAGTATTGGCTCTAGTGTTACATTTGCTAGTATACCTTGCTCACCTAGGATTGACATAGCTAGTTTAGTGTGACTAGAGATCATAGCATATTCGTAGTGTTGATTGCATAGGGGGCTTGCTTAGATATACTTGTAGCACCGTTTATTTAGCTTCACCATTTTATTTACTAACCGGCTGCTCAAGTGTTGTTTGAAGGGAATTTTAATAGGTTATTCACCCTCCTCTAGCTATTAGGACCTTTCAAGGGTGTCCTAGGACTAGCTAGGGCACCTAAAACGCTGCCAAATCTCGTTGGGAGATGCGACAAACAACAAAGTTGAAAGGAAAAAGGGTGTATAGTAGATGTTTTTTTACGATTGGAAGTTGGGATCCTCAATCCGCTGTTACCGTCTCTTTTGTTTTGATCATTTCTCCATCTGACTTGTTTAAAACTCAATATAAATTATTTGTGGAACATGCAAACATGGACAATAAAATATAAAAAAAAGTCATTAAATTATGACATTGCAAATTGTCCACTATGACATAAAAGTAGCATTGTCAGTTTACGACATTGCAAATTAACCGCTATGATATAGATGGTATTGTCATAATAGCATGTTGGACGTGCAACATGATATTTTTGTGATAATATTTTTTCTACATCATTAAGTCAAAAGGGTGGAAGATTAATGTCATAAACGAGAGGATTTAACGACGTTCTCACATGCAACTAAGAATAAGAGAACCCAGGATTTAGCGCGGCCTCAGCCTATCCACGTCGCCCTGTTTTTCTGGCTGTTGGATCTGGCCAATTGAGGGTCCTGCTGTGTTCTGACCCCAATGAAACCACTCTGGGGGCGCCAGGTTGAAAATGCATGCACGCCCTTTGATCTCCGTAAAACCGCGCAATGGCCAACACAGGCCCTCAGTCAGGCTATTTTTTTTTTTAACGTTCTGACCCCTCGATTATCAAGATTCTTCGGCCGAAGAAGAGAAAATCCCGAAATCATGGCTTTTTTTACGGTCATACACCCCCACAGCGCGCTTTACAAAAACCTCCCCCCCGCGCAGACCCTGCAGACAATGGCCACTCCCTCCCCCCGTGCAGACCCTGCAGACACAGGCCCTCAGTTAGGCTATTTTTTTTACGGTCTCTGTTTTTCAAAGGGACTATAAATACCCCCCAAGCCTCCACCTTTGGGGGCTGCTGATTCTGCTGACATTCATACACGTTTTTGAGCCTTGAGAACACTCTCCAACCCTCTCTTAGTGAGTGTGTGACCCAAATTGCAAGATCCAAGTTGTGGGTTGAGTGAGATTCAAAATTGAGAGCAAGCCACTTCTTGAGCACTTGTGCATATTGTCGATCTCGTGATTCGCATTTGTTACTCTTGGATTCTTCGGTCCTAGACGGCTAGGCGTCGCCGGAGAGCACCCAAGAGATTGTGGTGTGCCTCGGAAAGTTTGTACCGGCCCGATTCTGCCGCAAGGGATCATCTACTACGACGAGGGAAAAGAGTTGGAAAAGACTCTGGCTGCCCGTAGCCTCCTGAACGGAGAGTAGGTTCTCGATAGAGAACCGAACTTCGGTAAACAAATATTGTGTCACTTGTCTCCCTTTTGATATTTGTGATCCACTTGGTTTGTGCTAGCTCGTGTGCAGGTGTATTTTCGTGAGACACGACTCTTATTAGGTCCCTGCAGCTTGGAGCAAAGGATTGGAATCAGAGGCAACAAGTTTGGAGCTAGCTGTGCTGAACCCGTGCATCTCGGACATGTCCGAGTGACCTACTGGACATGTCCGGTATTTATCACTTGTGCTGATTTTATTTATTCATCATTCTAATCTTTTTGTTTGCAGGGTTGGGGCTCCTAGATTTATCTTATACTTGTCATATTCTTAGTGGTTTACTCTTGAGGGCTTATATTTCTCTTATTTGGAGCTTTCAAGTAATTGGAAGCTCCCACGCTAATCGTTTCCGCATTTTAAGGCGCTCATGTTTAGAAACGCCTATTCACCCCCCCTCTAGGCAACATCCTCGGTCCTTACACCCATATTTGTATGACTTTATCAAATCCTTATTTTGACACCTTCTCGTCAAGTTATTAGCAGTGCCATGTTTACAGGTACCAATCAAGAAGCTATTCGACAAGGATTAGCTTTAGTATTCTATAGTGTTTATTTCAGCTGGGAGATAATAGCTAGCTAGATTTGCTTCGTCTTTATTGAATTGAAGTTATGGACCTATAGGCAATAAGGAAAATTTTTACAGGTGACTGATTACAGAAGCATGAGGTTTTTGTAGTTCTGCACTGTGGTTCAGAGAGAAAAAAAGAGCTGTTTTTAGTCCACCTGCAGAGCACTAGAGGTGACTGAAAAATAAAGGTTTTAGTCCATAAATATCCATGGCTAGGGTTACACAAATGTGCATTGACCCTTGCTGCTGTGAACTGTTCTTTTGGTGCTTCCACATTAGCTTTTTATTGTGAGAAATCGTTGGGGGAAAAACAATGACATACTTAGGTTTTTGCCATTTATTTTCTCTGTTTCTGGATGATCAGTAATAGTGAGCTCTCCAGCAAGCAAATCTATTCAATGCAACATGCAGCAGCTGCTGCATTGCTCGCCATTTCTGTTGATATGCTTACAGGCAGACTATGCTCATCTCTGGATTTCTGTGACGGTTGCAAGCACCTGTGATGCTTCTTGATGACATGTTATGCCCAAATCTTCTTTTCCTAGCCTTTTAGTCTAATGGTTCTTTTTGTTAGGTTCTTGTCAGTTGGAACCCTCATGAATTAAATAAAATACCTTTTGATCTATTGTCGATGACCTGAGAAAATTAGCTCTGAAGTTTCAGTGGTATTGGCAATAACAATGCCTGTAGATGAGGCAGTCAGATCAAAGTTCATTTATGTTCCATCTTTCTATCTAATTGACACAGGTACAAGCTAAGATTACTATACCTGTTTTTTGCTTGATTTTCAAAGGAAAAATATATGCTTCATATCTATTTTTAAAATTAGTTTCCTTTATTTTCGTTTGTCGTTCAAATCTGGAATTGGTTATTTAGAGACTTCCATGCGACCGACCTATCAGACTTTAAAAAATGTTGCATGCCTATTCTCCTTTGAACTCTCAGTCAACGACCAGCCAGGTTTCATAAAATGATTTAGCCTGCTGATGATACTCATATTTTTTGACTACCCACAAAATGATTTAGTTCATCTATGCAACTCAGTTTTGCAATGATGCCAATTCTGTTATCGGTTATACCTAAATGAGGTGAACTATATATATGCCAACAAAAAGGTTACTGATGCCTTATCCAGACAGCCTGCTACATTAACAACTCTTCTATTAAGAAATAATTCTAAGCTGAGTATTTAAAAACAAATGATTTAGAAGATGAAACGGGCACTTTGAACAAGGCGAGAGTGCATTCATTTGTATCTTTCTAAGCTTCTACCGTGAACTTACGAAAAAGCATCCGAGGTTCTGATTTGTATACCTCTTTATTTTGCAGACACCGATGTCGAGTCTCAGTATGTGTCAGGAAATACAAGTCGGCTTTGACTGTTCATCGTCCGGCAAGAAAGCGAGGCAAGGCGTATGGTGGCTGACTGGCCCGGTAAATCGTTGGTCGGTACTCCGTGTTGGGCCCAAGGCCGTGTATGGCGTGTTTTGTTTAGGCCCAGTGTGGCATCGTGATTTTAAACTCTGAACTCTGAACCCAAATCAATCTTTCTTCGTTCCCAAGTTATCTTCGTGCTCTTCGCTCTGTTCTCGTGCTCTTCTTCCCCGAATTCCTCCGATCCAGTTATCCGTTGCGGCCTAAATCAGGTTCGTGACATTTGGTATCAAGCTCCTTCGATTCGAGGTGAAATCCGAGAGTTCGATTGCGGGTAAAAGGCTCTGGTGATTAGACAATCGATTCGCAGTTCATAGCTGCTTGAGTTGATTGCAATAAATCCATCCATCTCCCCAATCGGTGAGCGTGGGCTGCAGTTGGCTGCGGGATCTCGCTACATCCGCTTCCTTCGCCCGCGCACAAGGTTTTCGCTGCTGACGCGGTTTGAGTCGCTCTGGCGCCTGCCAAGTCGACGAAGGCGCAGGTGCAGATGGCGGCGTCCATGGACGAGTTGGCGGCCAAGTTCGACGAGGTGGCGAAGCGCCTCGACCCCGTCGTTGATTTGGCCAAGGAGATGTCCGGGTTTCGCGAGATGATGAAACAGACGCTCGATGCTGTTCTCGGCGTCAGCTCCAAGCAAACTCAGGTGGATTCGATGCTCACTGATTTGCGTGACCGCACGGAGGTGGCGGAGACGACGATCCGCGAGTCTACCAGCGACATCGACCGGCTCGTGAGGAGGATGGACTCGCTGAGTGCCCCGCTACCGAACCTCGGCGTCCTCGGTGGCATACCAGTGCTGCCGACTGCTGCGGGTGGCGCGCCGCCCGTCGTGTCCACCCAGGTCGAACAGCCTCCACATCGGGGGCTCGACCTCAACGTTGCGCCTGCGCTGTCCTCTCCATCAACGGGGACACCAGCGGCACAATCCAACGGGAGTGGCCAGCACTGCGGCGGATTCCATGGAATCCGGCCGCAGAACTTTATTGACGGTACGTCCAGTGACCCATCTCATGACCCATCTCTGCGTCCACCGCCGTTCCCCAAATTAGAGTTTCCTAAGTTTGATGGTTCGTATCCACGCTTATGGATGGATCACTGTGCTATGTATTTCGAGGTCTATGTTGTCCACCCCTCGTTGAAGACCCGTTTTGCTGCTCTCAATTTTACTGGCTCTGCTAAGACTTGACTTCACATGATTGAGCGTCGTGAGAGGATTGTTGATTGGGACACTCTTTGCAAGTTGGTGCTAGCAAAATTTGATAGAGATCAATATCCTATTGTGCTTCAGTAGTTTGAGTCTCTGGTTCAGATTGGTACTGTTGATGAGTTCACGTTGCAATTTGAGCAGGCTGCACACAATCTCTTGCTGTATAATGCAAATTATGATGAAACATTCTTCGTTAACCGTTATTTGGCTGGCTTGAAGGAAGAAATTCGTGCAGGCATTGTGTTACATCGGCCACACAATGTGGATACAGCCAGTGCCTTGGCTTTGATGCAGGGGACCGAGCTTAGTAAGTTGAAGTGGAAGCCTGGGAAGTTTGCTGGTAAAGTCTACCCTGATAAGCCCCGAATTGCTGTTGGTGACAAAGGCAAAGCAGTGACAAATACTAATACCCAGGTTGATAAGTTGGCTGAACTCAAGCAATACAGAAGGCTGAACAATCTATGTTTCAAGTGTGGTAATAAGTGGGAAAGAGGTCATAAATGTCCAGCTCAAGTTTCTTTGCATGTCCTGCAAGAAGTGCTGGATGCTGTTGACTCTGATGGTGATCAGGAGGGTGAAGTTGACCCAGACATTCTGGCTGAGGCAGTGATGGTTATTAATCCACAACCTAATCAAGGTCCAGTTAAGAGGAAGACTATGAAACTGTGTGGAGAGATTCAAGGCAAATCTGTGTTGATTTTGGTGGATTCAGGCAGTGTCTCATCTTTCATCAGTTCTCATGTGGTTCAGAAACTACAGCTTTCAACTGAAGTTTGTCAGCACTCCACATTTATGGCAGCTGATGGGAGCCCAATGATTTGTAACACCAAGGTATCCAACCTGGCTTGGAAAGTACAAGGGTATCAGTTCACTACTTCTCTTGGGGTTTTACCTCTTCACTGCTTTGATATTCTACTGGGTGAGGATTGGTTGGAAGAGTGTAGTCCTATGTGGGTGCATTGGGGCAAGAAGATAATGAGATTCTCTTATCAAGACCAGAGAGTGGTTCTATATGGGCTCAAACAAACTACTGAATCATGTCAGGTTATATCTGGAGAGGCATTTCAGGGCCTATGTAATCAAGATGCTATTCAGTATTGTGCCCAAGTTAAGTTGCTGGAAGCCCAGGATTCTGGTATTTGTGCTGTGCAAGGTGTGGATGAGTTCCTGCAAAGTGCATCAGCCCAGGATTCAGTTCCACCTAAGATTCAGTCAGTACTACTCACTTATCCAGATTTATTCAAGGAGCCTACTGATCTGCCTCCTCATAGGCAGTTTGATCACCACATTGAATTGTTACCAGGGGCACCACCAGTCAACATTAGACCATACAAGTATTCTCCAGCTCAAAAGGATGAGATTGAACTGCAAGTGGCAGAGATGTTGAAACATGGTATAATTAAGCCAAGTACAAGCCCATATGCTTCTCCTGTACTATTGGTGAAAAAGAAGGATGGTACTTGGAGATTCTGTGTTGATTATAGGCACTTGAATGCTCAAACTGTGAAAAATAAACATCCAATGCCTGTGGTGGATGAGTTAATTGATGAACTTGCTGGAGCTAAATGGTTTACAAAGTTGGACTTTAGAGCTGGTTATCATCAAATCTGCATTCATCCAGCTGATACTTTCAAAACTGCTTTCAAGACTCATAATGGTCTCTTTGAGTTTCTGGTCATGGTTTTTGATTAACAAATGCTCCAGCAATCTTTCAGAGTGTGATGAATTTTATTTTTGCATCCTTGCTGAGAAAAGGTGTAGTGGTGTTTATGGATGACATTCTGATCTATTCATCTACTCTTCAGGAGCATGTTCTTCTATTACAACAGGTTTTTGATATTCTCAGAGATCATAAGTTCTTTATCAAGCTGTCCAAGTGTACATTTGCACAGCAGGAGATAGAGTATCTGGGTCATGTCATTTCTCAGGCAGGGGTGGCCACTGATAAAAGCAAGATTGAGGCAGTGCTCAATTGGCCCATTCCCAAGAATGTCAAGGAGTTGAGAGGGTTTCTAGGCCTCATTGGCTATTACAGAAAATTTATCAGGCATTATGGGCTCATTAGTAAGAATCTTACCAATCTGCTCAAGAAAGGAGTGCCATATGTGTGGACATCAGCTGTGCAGGATTCCTTCTTAGAGTTAAAGCAAGACTTGGTGACAACACCTGTCCTGGTAATCCCTGATTTTTCTCAGCAGTTTGTGCTTGAAATTGATGCCGGTGACATAGGATTTGGGGCTGTTTTACTACAACATGACCATCCTGTAGCTTTTCTAAGTAAAGCTGTGTGCACCAAAAATCAGGCTCTGTCTAGCTATGAGAAGGAGTGCATGGCAATTGTGTTGGCAGTTGACAAGTGGAGGGCTTATTTGCAGCATGCTCCTTTTATTATTAGAACTGATCACCAGAGTTTACTGCATTTGACTGAACAAAGGCTGACTTCTAAAATCCAATAGAAAGCATTTCTGAAGTTGATGGGTCTACAATTCTCCATTCAGTACAAACAAGGTCCTATGAATCAGGTAGCTGATGCATTATCCAGATGTCCTGATTCTAGCCCTGTGCTAGCAATATCCTTTTGTAATGCTGACTGGGTGGAACAAGTTAAGCTTGGATATCCTGATGATCCTAAGGCTGTGCAACTGTTAGAAAATCCAACTGGTGATTTCACTGTGAATGATGGACTTATTAAGCATAGAGGAAGAATTTGGTTGGGGTCCAATCTGTTGGCTCAACAGCATGTTCTGCAGGCTGTTCATTGTTCTGCTATTGGAGGCCATTCTGGTGTCCTTGCTACTTATCACCGTATCAAGCAGTTGTTCTTTTGGCCTGGTATGAAAGAAGCTATAGCAAAGTTTGTGAAAGAATGCTCCATTTGCCAGCAAGCCAAAGCTGAGCATGTCAAGTATCCAGGGTTGCTGCAACCTCTTCAAACACCCACTCAAGCTTGGGAGATGGTGTGCTTAGACTTTGTTGAAGGTTTGCCCAAGTCCAATTCTTTTGATACTAGTTTGGTGGTGGTGGATAAGTTTACCAAATATGGTCATTTTATTCCACTGGCTCATCCTTTTTCTGCTCTAACTGTGGCACAAGCATATCTTGATAATGTGTACAAGCTTCATGGATGGCCTGGCCGGCTGGTTTCAGATAGAGACAGGATATTCGCTGGTGATATTTGGGATGAATTGTTCAAACTTGCTGATTGTCAACTCTTGATGAGTTCCTCTTACCATCCTGAGACTGATGGTCAGATTGAGCGTCTAAACCAGTGCCTGGAGAACTTTCTCAGGTGTGCTGTCAATGCTTGTCCCATGCAGTGGCATAAGTGGCTTTCGGTTGCTGAGCATTGGTACAATACTAGCTATCACTCTGCAATTGACATGTCACCATTTCAAGCCCTGTATGGTCGTGCACCAAGGTTGTTTGGGTTCAATACAGAAGCTCAACTACATTGTCCTGATTTGGAACAATGGCTGATTGAAAGGAATCTGTTGTCAGATGTCATTCAGTATAATCTTCAGCGTGCTAAACATAGAATGAAGACATATGCTGATAAAGGTTGTTCTGAGAGAACTTTTGAAGTGGGAGACATGGTTTATCTTAAGCTCCAACCATATATACAGAGTTCGGTGGCTCCACACAGTAACAAGAAGCTGAGTTTCAAGTTCTATGGTCCTTTCAAGGTGCTGGAAAAGGTGGGTGCAGTGGCTTATCGTTTGGAGCTGCCGCCAGGGTGCAGGATTCACCCAGTAATTCATGTATCTCAGTTGAAGCGTCATGTGCCACCATCTGTTCGATTGGAGGATGATATCTCTCAGGTACCAACTGATCCTAGTACACCTGTCAGTCCCTTGCACATACTGCAAACTCGTACCTGTCGTCGGGGGTGTTCTACTGTGGCTCAAGTCCTTGTGCAATGGGATTCCTTGCCGGCTTCTATGACTACTTGGGAAGAGGTGGAAGACCTTCGTCGTCGGTTTCCGGAGACTCCGGCTTGGGGTCAAGCCGGTTCTTTTGGGGGAGGCAATGTCAGGAAATACAAGTCGGCTTCGACTGTTCATCGTCCGGTAAGGAAGCGAGGCAAGGCGTATGGTGGCTGACTGGGCCGGTAAATCGTTGGTCGGTACTCCGTGTTGGGCCCAAGGCCGTGTATGGCGTGTTTCGTTTAGGCCCAGTGTGGCGTTGGGATATAATCCCCTGTAAGCTACCAAGAGCGGCATCATGATTTTAAACTCTGAACTCTGAACCCAAATCAATCTTTCTTCGTTCCCAAGTTATCTTCGTGCTCTTCGCTCTGTTCTCATGCTCTTCTTCCCCGAATTCCTCCGATCCAGTTATCCGTTGCGGCCTAAATCAGGTTCGTGACAGTATGTCTGTCAGGCTAACACTTAGAGAACAGGAAACGCAAGAGCAAAAACATTCATTCGGCACGCAAAAGGATGACCTTTGGTGACGATACTGTTGAGATTTCTCTGGTATTATGTTTCCTTTCTTTCTTTTTCCTATGCTGTTTACTTAATGCCCATACTTCTATTGGACGGAATGCTGAAACTAATCTTTGTTTCCTGACAGCCTTCCTCTGGAGAGGAAAACTGTGGTAAACAGGACGATTCTGCTGCAGGTGCAGTTGACTTCGTGAATGGAAAAGCTCCTGCTGATTCCGCTCAAGAGTAGGCTATACTTTCCTCCCTTCTTTAGGCTTTACATTCTCGCATTCTTTTTTCGAAGATCATTTTCTGGGTGCACTCATTATGTTAAGTCTGCATTGCAGGCATGGTTCTGCACACTGAACTATATACATCGGGTAGATTCTTGACTGTTATACATGTTTTTTTTTTTTTCATTTCCATCTTTCACTGCTTTACATATATTGATTTTGTTTCACTGCTGTTCTTACCCTGTGTCTGCAGGAGCCTCCATATTCTTTTGAGAACACTGGCACGCCCACTCTTTTGGGTGTGGAGACCTCTGCCTTTTTTTTTGGCGTGTCACACCTTTATATTGCATGATTTTGGCATTGCAACAATAGGCTCTACGACTTGGAGCAAATGACTGGGAGCATAGTGTCAAGGTCCTCTTATTTTTTTTTTATAATATTTGGCTCTGTCTGGAAAACCGGTTCAACTAATTGCACATCTCTAGACAATTTCATGTTAGATGAAGATAGCTTTTCCTGTTCAACATGCTGAAAACTTTGGGTAGTTGGTTTGGTTTTTTATCTGATTTGTTTCATGTCAGACCGCGACACATGTCTCTCTATACTTTCAATGTGTTTTGGTTTCTTGAATTAACTATGTACCCAACTGCCTCGTGATGATATCTATCTTTTTTAAGGGGATTGATTTGTGCCCTCTGTCAGGTGAAGATCAATGATGATACATGGCAGCGATTCTCTAGCAAGCTGTGCCTCTGCATGTCGTGCATGTGATGGTTTCCCCCGACATGTGATTGTTTCCCATTGCTTGTCATGTTTTTTTTTTTCTTCTCAAAATCAGATCACTAAACTGCCAACCCGTGCTATAGACGGGCCGCTCTTTTGTCGGCCCATAATAATATATAGTAGTGATAGTTCTCGAGGCACTTAGTGACTTTTTTTTTTTTTTGATTGGATAGTGACGAAAATCAAGTGTTATAAATTTATGACTCAAATAAGGATTATTATAAATCTATGATGAAAAAACACGGTTTCTCATAATAAAGCATGGTTTAATATACATGATCTATGAAAAATAGGTTTTCATCACACAAACACTCCATATTTTGTTGTTACGACGTTCATTATTATGACTAAACAAATGATCGTGGGTCCCCACATGATAGGTAAACTAAAACTAAATATATAGTATATGTAGGGGAAAATTTTAGTTTAAAAGTTATAGAAGCTATGACACCATATCCAAGCAAAATAGGTTGTGATTGATCTTTAGAATCTATTTACAAAATTAATATACTTTTGGAGGTCCCTAGGTCCTTCCTTTTGGATCAATAAGAAAAAAAACAACATAGCCAAAATCTCAAATACATCATTTCCAGAAGAATTTTTTTATTTTTATTTTTACAAAAGTAATATACGATACTAGATCCAAGCAATGACTAATGATTTTTAAAGGTATCTTTATCCTTCATTTTGGATCAATCAATAAGAAAATGTATGCAAAGAGTCACGCGAACACGGATGACATGACTCCACCGCCACATAAGCAAAATGTGTGGAAAGTGCTCGTGGTAATGCCAGCGTATCCATTGAGTAACGCCAATGCATAATATGGTGTCACCAGTGTGGAGAGTCGTGGTACGATTTTTGACATGACTAAAATGTCGAACTTTTAGAAATTTCATTTGGGGCGTGCTCTTTTTAAAGTTTTATTCGTATTTTGAAGTCACATGAGCATATATGTCGGCACTAAAACTCGTAGAATGGTGAGTGTTAGTACTAAATCTGCCTATTCCGTAAATCAAGAGAGTTCATCTTGCATTTGTAAATCCGATGAGTTCGATCGAACTGTCATTGCTTCCATGACTGTTATTGTCTGTTGCAGCCTACGACAGGCATTTGTAAAACTCACAAATTTCCTACTGTTGGTACGCGTGTGGTAGTGCTTTTAAATTAAGTACGTGCATATCGCCAGGAGAAGGGAGGATCTTGGTTTTGTTTTGTAACACTAGTACAGAGATAAATTTTAAACGGTCCCCATTTCTGAACGAAAGAGACGGACAGCTTAGGAAACCTCCCTTGACGTTGCCCGTTGTCGTGTTCGTTGGGCTTGGTTACCTTAGGAATTCCCGGTTCATTTTTTGTCACCTCTGACCATAATACCATATGTCATCTCGCCTGAATCTTGTATATATATGTCCCGTTTGGTTCTTTTCACACCGGATTCCCAATGATGATTAAAGAAGAAGTAGACACCGAAACAACTCTCGCTGCATCCGAAGAATGAAGGGAAGAGACAGGGCTTGGTGAGCAAAACAAGCTCAGCAGATCGAGATGATATGGAATGGAACAACGACCGCTGTCACGTCAAGTAGCTCCATGCTCGATCATATTATATATATATAAGCAGTATTTCGCTCTCGATCGAGCAGTGATTCCGTCCCTGCTCCAATTGAATTCTCACTGCCAATTCCTCCGGCTCTTCACGCGTCGGATATTCCGAGAAGAGAGCAGCAAGATGGCAAGGCGAGAAGACGACTCCTACACCAACGGGTCCGTGTTCGAGGCGGCATCCGTGGAGGAAGGGAGGAAGTACGACGACAAGTTGCCGGAAGCGTACGCCGTCGACGCGCCGCAGCCTGGTGCTGAGGTAGAGGCTGGCGACGATGCGCTCTGCGGCATGTCGGCCTCAGTTGCTTTCACTCAGCAGGTGATAGATGATAATCATCGTTGTTATATGTCGATCGACGGATACGGAATATTCTCTGTATATACCTAGCTGGGTAGCCGTGTGTTCTCGTTGCATGCATTACCTTCCCCCTGACTAGATTTCCCTGCACTTGATTTCGCCGTCGGCCAGCTCATTGCGGAGTTCTTTGCAACGTTCTTCCTGATCTTCGCCGGCTGCGGGGTTATCACGGTGAACGAAAAGAACAGCAAGGCCACGTTCCCAGGCGTCGCCGTTGTGTGGGGATGACCGTCATGGCCATGATCTATGCCGTTGGTCACGTCTCCGGCGCGCACATCAACCCCGCTGTCACCCTCGGCTTCGCCATCTCCGGCCGGTTCCGCTGGAAGAAGGCATGTCATCTGTAGCTAAAAACTAGCAATGAGCGAGCTGCTGGTCCATCCATCTCGATCGGTCGCGTGTTGAACATATGCACATTCATGCCCAGCGCAGGTCCCAGCGTACATGGTGGTGCAGACGGTGGCCGCGACGATGGCGAGCGTGGTGCTGCGGCTGATGTTCGGCGGGCATGACTTGCGCGCCTCGGTGTCGGTGCCGGCGGACGACAGCTCCAACATCCAGTCGCTCGTGTTGGAGTTCTTCATCACCTTCTACCTCATGTTCGTCGTCATGGCCGTGGCCACCGACGACCGAGCGGTAATATATGTAGCAGTCTACAATAAAAGGCCATCCATGCTCGCATGGAACTGATGGTGGACGCTTCTGCTGTGCAGGAAGGGCCGATGGCTGGGATCGCGGTGGGCGGAACTATCCTGCTCAACGCGCTGTTTGCTGGGTACGTGCGTATGTCACTGCTTGCATACTGCTGATCTCATCTCATCAGTTACCTAGCTAGGTTTCGATGTCGTTTGTGCAACAAATTTAAACGTACTCCACCAGCATGCGTGCGTACATTTCGTCGTCAGAGATGTGAACTTTCTCGTTTCCGATCTATGGACACGACAGGCCGGTGTCTGGAGCTTCGATGAACCCGGCGAGAAGCTTCGGGCCGGCGCTGGTGGGGAACAAGTACACGTCGCTGTGGGTGTACATCTTCGGGCCGTTCGCCGGGGCGGCGGCGGGAGCGTGGGCGTACAATCTCATCCGCCGCACCAACAAGACGCTTGCCGAGGTCACCAACAGCGCCAGGCGGACCAACTGAGGATGCCAACTGAGGAGCAAACGATGGAGGAGCCCTTCGTGCATGTTCATGTTTTGGATCCACACAACGTACACGTATGATGAGCGCGCGCGTGACGTGTACTGTACGTCTATCGTCCTAGTGAATATAATACAATACAATAATATGCAGGTATATACATGTAGTGAGGTGTGCAGCAAGATGATGGTTTCAATGTTGAGCTACGCATGATTTTTTCCCCCCGATCAATGCGTTATTCATGATATCATCGACATAAACACCATACACCAAATGAACTTGGATAAGAATCACATATAAGGCGACGATCCTTATGGATGCACGTACTGGTTTATTTAGGTGTATTATTTGTTTTTTTTTGGACTTGCTAGCGCCCGCCGATCCAGGGCGCTAGCATCGGACGGTACCCGGTTCAGTCCCTACTCGGTCCTACCTCGCCCGCCCACCCCTGTGCCCTACAGTGTCAACTCCTGCCTCGCATGCATACCTAGCCTCTGCCGCTGCCGCCCTCCTTCCCCCTGCTCGATGTGCCTCCAGCCCTCAGCGCTTCGGCCGTGCACTCTCATACATCGTGTCCCCCGAAAAACACTTTTAGCATGAATACACTTGGATGCAATATTCCTCTAACACAGATGAAACTCTTGGAACTTAATGTTGCAACATACATGTGAAACATATGCAACATCCAAATAAAAAATGATTGCAACAAAGTCTAACTCAGATGAAACATTTTGAACAAATGTTTGTAACATGCCACTGAAAACACTTGCAACATAAGTAACATCTGAAACACTAGAATCGTATGCTTGCAATATACATTTTTCGCCCTTCTTCTTCTGACCTAGAGCCAGAGGATGGTGGCGGGTCCTGTGGCTGCGGCCAGCTGCGCCTGCGCTTGCCCAGCGACGACCCCTCTCCACGGTCCTGGCTGCTTTGGCCTAGGCGTGGCGGAGGACACGAGGCACGCCATGGCGCGGTGGGAGACTAAGGCGCCGCGGAGGATGGGGGCGCCGTAGGGGATGGCATCAGTGGCGCGCCGGAGTAGGGCGCAGCGTGGGATGGAGGCGCTGTGGGGGATGTACGTGCTGGTTTATTTAGGTGTATTATTTGTTTTTTTTAATCTTTTCACTAGTAGAGAGACGAGCAACGGTTTTGGGCTATAGTCCCGGCCTGTTGTCCTTGGGCTGGGAACCAAAGTCAAATTAGTCTCAGGTCTAATAGTTAGCACCACAAGATATCCCAAAAGGGACCTTTAATTAGTTCCGGTTGTGTACTCCAACCAGGATAAAGGTCGGGTCGCTTGTTCATACGTGGGTCGTTAGAAGCGGCAACCTTATATTTCCATGTGACGACACGGATGGCACACAAGATCTGTCTAAAATCTTAACTTGGGCAATCATTGGATGAGGCAAAAGTGAGTCTAACAAGTACACCTCGATCAAAGCTCAAATTCCCCGACCTCCTGTATGCCAGTTCCAAAGCTCAGAAAAAGATCCATACGATGCACCGTGACTAATAAGCTCTTCAGACCGTCAGATCATATATTAGACCATAAATATTGCCAGATCTTATGCCAGACAATGTCCACTTCAACTAGTGGTGATGGAAATGACATCAACACTGGATTTAACACTAAGACATCAGTGATGAAGTTTATCACCACTGGTTTCGAACTAGTTGTGATAACTTTGGTGATCATTGTTCAGTCAAAAAAAACTTTGGTGATCATTGCCGATGTAAACAAACGTCGTTGAAACCTCACGACGAAGGGGGTTACTAACCGACAATGATCATCTTTGGATAGTAGTGTATAGTTCAGGCTTTATAATTGCACTAGATAAGAGTGATATTTGCTACAAACAACATATGAAGATCAAAATAAAAAAAACATAAATTTTTCACTGTCATGGTATAATTCACATGTAAAGTTCAGTAATTATATTAAACTACCAGCGACCAAAAAAAATATTCCATGAACAAAGGAATTCTAGCCTATAACTCAATTTTCACCCCAAGAACCTCTCTTCTAGCAAACACAAGGCCTTGTAGCCATAGCATAACTCTGTTTAACCTGAAAATAACGCTAGGATAGCACAGAGATAAAAGCAGAAGCAAGAATGAGTACAAAACAATACTTAAGGGTCAAATTTGAAAGTTCTGGACAAAAGTTCAAAAGTTTACTGAAAGCTTAGGAGTTAGGTCCGAGCTTCTTAAGTGTAGAAATTTGGATCAAGTATAGGGTTTCGTACTTCATGGAAAACAACCTTCCGACAAGAAGGGAGAAAAATCCAAAACTCAATCAAAAGAACTCCAAACTTCATGTCACTTTGCTCACACCTTCCATATCAAGTTAGGTCTTGAGTTTTTCAGGACTGGAAATTCAGGTTAAAGTCAGAAAGTTCTAGATTGTCCAGACTATAGCCTCCATAACAAAAAAAAAATGGTAAAAAAATCCAAAACTTGATCAAACATAGTTAAAAATAATGTAATTTTGCACACATCTCCCTATCCTATATGAAGAGGTTGTTCCCAAGAGATCTCCCTAAAAAGATAGATATTTCTTCATTAGTCTCCCTAAAAAGAATCTAGGGGAAATTAAAATTTGTGGAGCTCAATTGAGGATTCGGTGGGGGAACTTCCTAGGATTTCTCACCCATGTCATAGCTCCAATTTACCCCGCAAAACCAACCCAAATCACATCTAGCTAATTGCCAAGAACAAAAACTACCTCAAAAAAACAAGGAAAATGAAAAAAATGCAAGAATAAGTAGGAAAGTGATGGTTTCAACATGAAGTCGCAACAATGAAATAATGAACTTATTAAAGCACAAATTTACTACAATGTCAAGGCTACCTCCCTTCATCATTCCACTAAAAAACAAAGAAAATAGAGCAATAAGTGTTAGTCTATCTACTCTACTCTCTCTCTCTCTCTGATAAAACTTAGCTAATTTTATGGAAATGAAATTATGGTTGCAAGAGCTAGGTCGCACGCGCGCGCACGCACACGCACACGCACGCACACACACACACACACCATACAAGACACACACACATCGCTAAAGAACCTTTATCTAGCATCTAACTATAGCTAGGTAAATACCCTAAGGATCGAATGGTCCATTTATTTTGTCCATCAAATAAACCCGCGCTCACAACTTCGCTTCACCTCAACACACGTTTTGTGATGCAACCATGCATCCACTAATATGCCATTCTTTGGTTTTGAAGGCCAAATCGGCAAATAAACCTACCGCTAGTGGTTATTTTGAGGCTAAAACCGCTAAACCCTCCGAAGTCATGTAGCCTATACGCGACCTCCATGATGTCGGTGCGTGTATTGCTTCCTCTTGACCAGGCCGATCACCAAGTACGCACACTCTTGCCTTCAAAGGACCGAAAAGGAGACCGGAGGGGGGGGGATAGGAGCCTTGAAAAAATCTTTTCGAATTGTCGAACTAGTAGCCCTCACGTCCCCTCAAAAACAAACCACACACGCACACGAAAGAACACGACCTACGGAACTAGGTGGATGCGCTAGAAGATGTTCTAGATGCACAGCGGATCAACCGGAAAGAAATTGACACGAGACCGAGCGGAACCAAAGCAAATCAGCATAACACGCAAGTCGACGGACTGTCCGACGGTGAAATTTTCGAGCACAGACTTGCGAAACAGCACTACGGCCTTCACTGGAAACTGGGTCTCGGACTGTCCCGGGCCGATAAATGCCGACCGTCCGCCTCGAAGGGGTGGACTGTCCGCCGGCTAAAAACCAAAAACTGAACGAATCGAAGGATCTGCTGGACTGGGCCGAAGAAACCACATCGGACTGTCCGGGCTAGGAGGCAGACTGTCTAGTGGTAAAGTTCCGAAAACTAGACTGAAAACTGACCTGCTGGAAATTGTTCCCGAGAGGATCCAGACTGTTTGGGCTGAAGAGCCAGACTGTCCGCGGTCCACGTGGCAAAGAGAAACCGGACTTTGGCCTCGAACTGATCTAAGGCCCAACACCCGGACTGTCCGCCGGCAAGGGCCGGATTGTCCGCACCTGGTGAGAAACAGCACGAACAGCAACACCAGTGATTGTGGTTCTCCACAAACTCGACGAGAACTCGATCAAACCTCAATCCAAGGTAACAAAATTAAGTCTAGATGATCTAGACATGTGGGTGACCATTTCCTCCTTGGAAATCGAGAGAAATTTCAGATCACAATCAAACCCTAACAAAAAATGACCCGAACACAAAATCGCTTGAATCCGTGGACACAAGAGGATTCAACCAAATTCCTTTGGTGAATCACTTAGGTTCTTGGTCGTGAACGAATTGCAGCAACAAGAATCACGAGAAACGGATCACAAATGAAGAATCGAGCACTAGAAAAGGGGAAGAGAAAAAGGCAGCGAAAATAGAACACAAAAACTCAGAGCAAAATCACAGAGGGCATGCACACACTGAGGAGTGTGCTTCCTAGGAACAAGAGCACAAAATAGTTGTCTGGACCTCTCCCACCTAGAGCAACTACAGACTAGGAAACCCTAACTGAAACTGGAAAGTAGAGAGGCAACCTGAGATGGAGGGCTGCCCTCTCTATTTATAATCTTGGTCACAATGACCATCCTACCCCTACTGATTCAATTGCCAAAACTAATTAGCCAGGGGCATAATGGTAGGACTTGGATATCTTCTGACCCGATGGCCACCATGTCTCCTCATCTATAGCATTGCTCCGCGCAATCTCCCAGAAGCTGCCACATGTCATTCTTCCGTCCACCGGAACATCCATTCAGGTTTTGAGGCCCAAACCCATGAAACCTTCCATAGAAGGTTTTGAGGCCCAAACCACCAAACCCGCACCCAGGGTTTTGAGGCCCAACCCATGAAACCGGCCACCGGTGGTTTTGAGGTCCAATCCACCAAACCTCCGATGCATGCCATCGGTCTTGACTACACGAGTTGTCAAGTCATCCGAGCCGCCCGCTCTGCATGCATGCTCGCCGTCTTGACCCGATCGACATGGTCCTACCCCATCCTCTTGCATTTGTCGATGTCCTAGATGTCAGCCACCATGTCTAGCCACCCAGTGATCCGGTCCCTCGGTCCAAGCCTCACGTCCGTCCTTCAGCTCCGCGGTCCCTCGTCCTGGCACGTCCTCCTTGGCCCCTTCACCTCGGCATCAGCTACCATCTCCGAGCTCCACACCTGTACAACACAAACCAAGAGATATGTCTTCGACACACTCCACTTGTGCCGGTGAACGTAGCTGAAGCATAAAGAATAAAGGAAAATAGAAGTAAAATATTGACTGTTGACAATCACTCAATCACACAACTAAACACATTTTATCTAAATCAACCAGGGTCCGCACCTTCACTTACTACAATCACCATCTTGACTCTAATAAGTCAACATGCTCTTCATCTCTTTGTCGCATGTACTCCTTGTCATCTTGTTCAAGCGCTTCTAATTCATGGTACATCCTCCAACCTTCCTTTGGTCCCTCAGTCGAATTCTTTGTGTTCATCCTTCACTACCCATGGTCCATCGACATGATTGACCTTTGCCATTATCCCTGACCACTATGCATGACATGCTCAAGACGACAACACGTGAACATCACAAGCCAAAAGATATGTTGCATTGCCACTGCTTTTCCTTTGCTTAGTTAAGCAAGAACAACTCACCACAATGATTAGCGTCCATGATAGTTACTTATCATACACAATGAAGAAGAACACATCATGATCTTATCATGTCATTGAATATCTCATAGAATCTTTTGTTTCAACACTATAACACACAAACATTCTATATCTATATATACCTAATATTAAAGAGTGTGAGATTTCTTCCGTCCTACAATTTAAATTTCCAAACTACCATCATGCCCTCTGTGTCTCATATATAACCCAGACTCATATGTTTAGATCTTGATATAAAAGAGATTTCACCACCAAGTTGTCATTGTGTTTATGGCTTTGGTTCATACACCATGCTATTTGATCTTCGAGCCACGATATTTTCACGACTATGTAGGGGCACATATTAGTAGAGTATGAAGTACCCGACCTGTACAAGTAATCCACAAATTACCCAAAACTCAAAAAAGACAACAACCGAGGACTAGAAATGGCCCAAAGCCACATATAAAAGAAACACAAGAAAATTACATATATAGGAGCTTGCCTAAGCCATCTGAACTAGTGGCAATAGCAATAGCAACCTCAAACTCCAGAAGCCTACCTGTCCCCAAAGCTGGAGTATGTACTTCTTCCATGATTTGATTCATCATCAGCTACAACATTGCCGTCATTCAACATTAGTTAAAACTACGTCGCAACCCCTTGGGTACCATCTTCTTGAATGTCACCCACCACGACCAGAATGAAAGTTATTGGTCTAGAGTTAGCGCCTAAAAACTGAACCTAACTAATACGCGGAACCAGATGTCTCATCTCAAGACGTTATGAGCAAGGATATGATCTATGTTCTTAGGCAATTGGCAGCATAGCACACAAAGGCTAGCTTGAGTCCTGGAGACTGTGTTGGTGTCTCCATTCCACCATCTAGCGCCGACCATGCATTGTCATTCGCCAACCAGAAAAATACATGTTAGAGCAAGGCTAATAATATAGCCAACTTGCCTTCTCTCAGCTCACCCATATAGTAGTTAACATTTTGATACTAATACATGGTTCACTTATTTTTCATACAAAGTTTCTTGGTTCCTGTATCTAAGCCGGTTGTAAACTTATAGTCCATTTTTTTCTCTCTCCCTCTCTCTCCCCGCTATCTCACTATTTAGCCAACTTATAGCATATTATTATATCTAAACGAAAGAAGCCTGAATGGCTCCTCGGCCAGAACACCCGGCCACGTCACCCTAAATTTTTCCAGCCGTCCGATATCTGATCCTGTGGCTCACCATGGTCCAAGCGGATTCCGATTCAAATAGAAGCTGGGTTCCTGTCGGTTTCCTCTGCTCCTCTTCTGTTTTTAGCCGATTCTTGCTGCTTCTGCTCCGGAGTTGCCCACTCAAATATATACACTAGGTTTCGATTCTCCTTCCAAAGACAAAGAACAAAATCGGGCTCTCCTTCCCTCCTCGCTCCTCCCGCGATGGGGACGACGTTGTGCAAGTAGCGGCCGGCAAAGGGCGCACTCCCTCCCCATGCCGCCCCTCCTCCTTCCCCCTCTCCCCCTCCCCACGGTGTGTACTCCTCTTCCTCCTCTCCCTTCTCCCTCGTGCTCCCTCACTTTGGCCGTACCACGACGCCGGCAGCGCCTGACATGGGATCAAGCGCTGCCGCGGCCGCCCCCTCTCTCCCTCCTCCACCTTGCCGGCATGGCTACGCTTCTTAACGGTAGTTATTGTCAACTTTTTAGCATGAAATGATAGATACTTTGAGAACAATAACAAAGAACATAGGGTTTATACTAATAATTTCTAAAAGTTTTGTATACACTCAGTTTTACAGGTGAACTCTGTAAAACACCAAAATATCAGAGAGAAAAGAGGAGAAATAGAGAAACCACAGAAAAGTGCCAAACCAGGGCGATTGGAGTAAATTCCAAGGGTCTAAAGGACAAGCGAAGATAGCTCGCGAAGGCTGGGGTCCACTGGCTTCCAGGTGGGGCTGGGTGGCACCCTCAATGGGGCCGCACGGCACCCCCTGGCACGCCATGTGTCCTGCTTCTGGAGTCTTCTTACAACCGACCTATGGAGTAGATCTACACCGTCCAATCAAGTCGGTTTGATCGAAGGGCTGAGATTCATCCTATGGGGCTATAAAAGCAAGGGAAGACCTCACCCCTGAAAACCTAATTTAGTACTAAAGATCAGTTGATTTGAGTTCCAGAGATCAAGTCTAGAGCCATAAACCCTAGTTCTTTAGAGTAGTTCTAGATCTAGAGAGATTAGCTACATAGTAGTAGAATAGAAGAAGATCCAAGTCTAGGAAGACTTGAACTTCAGATTCTGTCAAGGTGTTCATATGTTCATTATTATATCTCTTTTGGTATATTTGATTACTCAAGTTCATCTATGATATTGTTCCTTATCTTTATTATATTATAATTTGCATTGTTTATTGTTTGCTTTAATATGTCTAGTAGAGTTACATATTTATTATGGATTGCATGCTTAGGATTGTATAGCCCTCATCTTGTAACGAGCAAGATAGGTGTTATAACTTATGTAAGCATGGTGCTTATATATGTTATATTTGCAAATGTCCTCTATATGGCGGGTTGTGGGGTAGATCGTAGGGGCTACAACCGTATTGAGTCCTTTGTAATCCTCCCCCCGTATATAAATAACGGTGACGTCGTGTGTCGCGAAGAAGGTGAAGATCTCATTATTGAATCCTTCATAGTTGATGACCCTTGAGTATGATATGAAGTAGTAGTATTAACAATGATAGCTAGGTGTTTGCACTAATTAGAGTTTAGCAATAACATGTGATGATAGTTACTCTTTAGTAAGTGTTGACACCTATTATAGCAAAATATTATTAGTCAATTAAACATGAAATAAGGGCTTAAGATGAATATCAACATAAGTCTAGGGGTCTAACTAACATATTTCCATGAGTTTTGGTATTCCATGACTTTGCAGGGACTGAACAGATAAAAGCAGAAAAGAACGGTGAGAAACCTAAGAGTTTACATCCCATACGATGACAAGACTTAACCGTGAAGTAACTCAACCCAAAATGTGGACTAAAACACTCTAGAAGACACCAGAAGGAAGGGGATCACATTGTGATCTTGACCCCTGGCGGCCGCCAGGATCATCTACGGCGACCGCCGAGTGGGTCCCACCTGTCGGTCTCAGATTTCTATGTCGGTTTACCACGGACCTTGAGGTTGTATCTACACCGTTATTGAAGGTCAGTTTGATCCAAGGGTCCCTGTTCATCGCCAAGGGCTATATAAGAAGACCACCTGACCTAATTCATTCTGAGTTCATTCTCAACTCATATCAAGACCAACTCAGTTCTACTCAAGTTCAACCAAGTCTAGATCTAAAGCCCTAGTTCATATTAGAAGTAGTTAGCTACCTAGTTAGCTCTAGAGGAAGTCAAGTTCATCTTGGATTCCTGATAGTCAAGAAGTAGCGGGAGCAGTGCTTCTCGTGGCTTCTCTCTTGTATCCAATCTGTAAGTATTATTGTTGGAATACAATTCATATGACTTTATTCTATATAATGATTATATTCTTAGTGATATGTATCCATGCATGCTATAGTTATATATCTAGATTAGTGAGTTTGTCTTATATCTTATGCATGGAATCGTATGATCACTATGTGGGTGCCAAAAAAACGTGGTGTTTATACAACGTTTATCTCGCGATTGCACCCTACATTCCGGGACGTGTGGTAGATCGTGGGAGTGACAGTCTTGTTGAGTCCTTTGGAGTCCACCCTCCGAATGATAGGCCAAGTTGAGCCATAATTACGGTGATGATCAAGTTTCGTCCTTGATTGTCATTGGTAATGCTTACCATGTGTAGATGTATAGCAACCTTGCCATGATAGCTAGATGTATTTGCACTAATTATAGTATTCATTGACATGTGATTAGGAGTATCTTAGGAATATTCTTTCTATTCTTTCTATATCATGTTAATAGCTCATATGATGCTAGTGGCATACTATGATCTTAGACTTGGGTAGTTATCATTTATTATTCATCTTTATCTTGTGACTTATCCTGTTATGAGTATTGTTAGATGCATATGGCTACTCTGCATTATACAACTGCAAGTGGATCTCAAGTAAATCATAAACTAAATCATTAGACACCTCTATCTCTCTTTCTTTCCATAGACTTCCCCTTCCCTATGGTAAAATATAAATACGATACCTGGATTACTCCCGGTGAAGTGCTACGATGGTATTTCTATCTGTGCGCTTGCAGATATCAAGTTCATCTTTTATCAAGGCCTATCAAGAATACCATACCCGCATTTCTTAGAGCGTTATTGCTAGGGTGACAGACTAGTGTGTAGGTAATGCCTAGAAATGAGTGGTATACCTTGGGTACATATCCTTAGTGAGATTAACTCCACTATGGATAATGATACTGAGATTACACCCCACAACTAACACCGCCTTTGTTGGATCGTGAGATTAATTCCACATCCAAGCTAACATGATTAGATAGATACCATATATATATATATATTTCCTTCTCGCCTTCCTAATTTGGATCATGTAAGAAATATCAACAAAGAAGTTTTCCTTATATTACCCATGTTAGTCCTTAGGCTAGAATATTCTGTTGAATCTTATTATTTCATGATGGCTTGATACCTGTTTTTATCATTTATCTTTATTTGCATTTATCATACATATATTTATCATATTTATTATTTCATGTGACATTAACCCCGTTGTTGAGTAGAAGCATTCTCATTATTGGTTATAGACATGTCATACATAAGGACATTATTAGTGTACGCATTAAGTAGTTTATAGATGTCTTCCTTGTGGATACGATACTCTTATTCATTTAAAATGTTACAATGATATTTATTATTCTGTCCGCTTGTAGAGCCTTATTCTATATTCTTTATCTTATTCTATTTCTCGCCTTTGTCGTATCATTTTATGCCATGATATACTCTCAAGTTACATAAGTGGACTGACAACCCTTTTTAGTAGAAGTATAGTGTGGGGGATCGATATTTGGGATACCCGTAAGCGAGCTCTCAGCCCAAACATGACCCCGAACCCCTACCGTGAGAAAGGAAGGACATCCTACCGTGGCACACGAAGTCTTCACCACACAAGAGCTCCCCACGCAAGGACAAGCCTCCGCCTCGCTTGGGCTCTCATAAACGAGCTCCTCGGACGAGATTCGCCGTTCCGCTCTGCCCCCGGTTTCTTGACGACGAGCTCCCTTTGTCTTCAACGCGCTCAACCTCGTCCCGGACCTCTTTCCGTCTCGCCGAGCTCCCTCGCGATGAGCCTCACGACCACAACCGCCGAGAGCTCGTCCGCCCCGCCTTCTCAAGAAGCCTCGGGTACAGGAGTTGGCCAACAACTCTCTGACAAGCTCAACCACTCTCTGGCATGCACTGTAGCCACGCAGCGCTACAGCTACAGGGAGAGGTCATTCGACCACCTCGCCATACCCCGTCAGCTCCAACAGCTCCGCTATAGTGCCACACAGGTACATACGGGGTACGCTTTCCCATCGACGGTATGGACACCCCCATACCGAGAAGACATCTTCCAACCGCGCGATAGAGACAAGGCGACGCCTCGACCACCACATCCAAACCGCGATTCCCGCGCGCACGACGACGACCGATTTTTTGGCGCCCAAGACGCCCAAGAGCTCGAAGGGAGCCCTCGACCGCGCCAGAGCTCGCCCCGAGAGCTCTTCCACATATCTACTACCCCAGACACGCTTCTCATTCCTCAAGTCCTCACCCGAGAGGAGTTCATGTCTCCTACCCCCCCCCCCCCCGCTTGCGACTATAAAAGGGGAAGTAGGCCTCCGGGTTGGGGCAGGAAAGAACAACAAGCTTCACTCTCAACTCACACACATCCACTTGATATTGGCACTAGCCTCAATCATAGAGACTTGGGAGCCCTCTCCCTCTCTCGCCTTGCTTGTACCGAGCCCCCAGATGAGCGTTTGAGCTCGGATAGTGATCACACCGGGACTAGGGAGCCCGATTTGCCCCGAACCAAGATAAATCTTGTGTCATTGTCTCTAGAGCTAGGCCATCTGAGCACGATTAGTCGACATTATCGTGTGACGGTGGTACTAGACCACGACGCTGGCGCGCCAGTAGGCGCAGCGCTAGTGCGACGCTTTCTCCACTCCGATGGCTTCCTCGGCTTCGACGACAAGCCGCGCGCTAGCGATGCGCTTCGGCACCATCGATTTCTCCTGGCGCCGTGCGAGGAGTCCCTCACCGGAAGCTACCTTCACCCGCCCACGCGCGCGTGGAGGACATCCCCGCCGCCTCCGAGGCGTCCACCGACTCCGGCCCCGACGCATGGGGCGGATTCGACTTCCGCGCCCGGTCAGCCCCATCCGCGCCGCCGCGGATCGCTTCTTCGCCCCATCAAGGACCCGCCTCCCGAACATCCCGGACGTGAGCCTACCGTTGACGGCCACCAACGACATATTTTTCCCGTCAACTTACTACCATAAAGGAGTAAAACTATACCTTTTATACTCATATGCATTTATCACTAATAAAATTCCACTTGTAGTGTCTAGTATTTTATTTTGCAGATTTATAATAAAAGCAAGTGGAAAATCGACCAAAATACGCCATCCGGAAAGCGCATTATTGCAAAACACAAGCCTGTGAGCAAATCGACCCAAAACATCAAAATTGGGCCGAGCCAAGCCCGGCCCACAACTTTTCAAGACGAAGGAAGACACCCCACCGAGACCCGGCCAGCCGAGCCCGAGGGGGGGCGCGCACAAGACCACCCGGTGCGGCCGCACCCTCCCCGAGGCGGTTTCGGCCCAACCTCGGGGAGGCGGTTCGTGCACCTGCCAAATGGGGATTCCCGCCGTGGGATGGTCGGTTTGCTCAGATTAGGAAGGTTTACCAGGTTGGTTTTGGTGTAAATTAGCACTTAGGCCCCTCCTCCAAGTGTATAAGTAGTCCCCCTCTCTCCCTCTCTCAACACACACCACTTGGAGTCCAACAAAACCAAAGAATCTTCCTCTCTCTCTACCACCTCTACCTCTCTCTCTTCTTCTTCTACTTCTTCTTTCTTCTTCTTCTTAGTTCTTGGTTAGTACTTGGAGTAGAAGAGCTACAAGGAGGGCTTGTCTCCTAGAAGAAAGTGCCTTGGTAATACATCTTCTCTATGGAGCATTCTTCTATTTACAAGTCTTATATCTATGTTCTTGGCCTAGCTTATGAACTAGAGTATAGTCTTGTTCATGTTCTTGTGTTGGTATATGAACTAGCATATAGTTTACATATCATAATCTTGACATGTTCATCTCGCTCATCATCGATCATCATATGCCTAACTTGATTAGAGGTGGGATATCGGTTCGTTGTTCCTTCGGGTTTGCTCTTGTTCTAGTCCGTCCATTCGACGAGTGGGGATCCCGGGGGACAAGAGTAGTGCTCGATATGCGTGCATGGTGCCCTGGTATTACGACACCTGCGAATATGAGGGCATGCCACGGTTGAGGGGGTAGGCGGCTTTGGTTGTGACAAGCCTTGACCGCCCCTTGAAATCCCCCACGCTCGTATGTTCTCGTAGGAGTTCAGAATGCCTTGGTGGGAAGCGTACTTCCCGGGTGGGGTCTCCCCGGTATCCTAGACCTAACCATGCTTAAATCATGTTTGCATATGATCCTAACTATTCATTTGTATGGCCATGACTAGATACATTAGAATTACTCCATTAGGTTATTCATTTATTCTTTATCTATTTTCTTTATCCTTTTTGCCGGTGGATTCTTAAGTGTGTGTCACACTATCCATAAACCATTATTGCTTACCCCTCGTTATGAACAATTTGGTCTAAGCAAGCACATGTTCCTCTATTCAGATGCCATGCTAGTTTATTAATCACATGCCTTCCTTTGGGAAAATATAAATAACGATACCCCGAATACTTCCGGGTGAAATGCTACAAGCAATGATAGATCCGTGCGCTTATGCGGATGAAATATCTAAGATGGCAAGATCTATCCTGCTGACAATCCCTTTCGGATCACCGACATGGTGGTTTTACTTGGGAATGTCGGGCCGGCGCATTTCTCGCCAAGTTATTGGGGATGGGTTTTATACCTGTTTCCTTTGATTGCGCTAAGAAATGTCAACACCTATGCAGCACTGTTCCGCGATGTGACCTTCTCCACCGCCAACGTCGTCCCTACAACCGGAGAGGAGGCGTTGTCGGCCGACGAAGTTCACGGCAGCCTCACGCCAGATGTACCCCGACCGGACAAAGCGGGCCTTCCACTCCCATCGGGCGACGAGCCCCGGCACACCAGGGGTCCATGAGCTCGAGCTCGCCTCGATGGGATGAGCCTCATGGATTGCGACCCCACGCATCACGTGCTACATGTGCCACACCCCCCGAGGGTGTGGTAGAAGAAGTCCACTCGAGCGACGCTCCGAACACACGCCTTGGGACTCCGCCGCACGCCCCGCGAGCCGCCCATCGACCGCATCAAGGCTCGGGCCCTCGAGGAGCTCGAACGCGGGCCCCAAGAGCGCGAAGCCCTCCCCGAAAGCAAGGGGGAAGACAAAGAATCACGAGCACAAACTCAGGCCCGCGAGGTCCACGACCGCATCAACCGGGACGAGGGGTTCGAAAGCCTCCCCGCCGGTGTTCGGGAGAGCATCCTGCACCTCGGGCGGCCGGCCGCGCTGCTCCTACGCCGCTGCCCAGCCCCGAGGGACCCGAGGCACGCAGACCCACGAGCAGCTCAAGAGAGATCCCCGGCGGAAGCAAATGGTCCAAAGAAAGAAGCTCCGCTGCCTCACCGATGATCGGCCGAGGAGCACGAGGCTTCCTCCCACCCCGAGGTCCACGCACGACGACGGGTCGGCGAGAACCGCGACGCCAGGGACACCATCAATGCCCGACGCAAGGCGGAGGCACGGGCCGAGAAGAACGTCCCCCGGGACGACGACAAGTACCACCGCGACGACCACGAGAAGCGTCCTCGCACCTACAGCAAGCGACGCGGTGGGCGCCACGACAGTGAAGAAGACAAGAGCCGCAGCCCCACACCGGTGCGCCGCCCGCGGAGCCCGTCTCACAAGCGAGACCGCCGGTCCTCGAGCTTGAGCTCAAGGAGGCCGAGGGCGTTCGGCTCACGCATTCACGACGCCCCATTTCCTTCTCGTTTCCGAGCTCCAACCCGGTGCGTATACAATGGGGAGACCGACCCCGCCACCCCCGCTCGAGGATTACCGCCTCTACGCCGCCGGGGGCGCCGACAACGACTACTTCATCATCCGCAACCTCCCACTTTACCTTGCAGATTCAAAGACGGTCATGGCTTGAGCACCTCCCCAGGGCACCATCCGTAACTCGGGAGGACCTACGCGACGCCTTCGCTCGGCAACTTCCAGGGCACCTACACCAGGCCAAGCACCCACGTGGGACCTCCGAGGGTGCAAAGCGTAAGAAGGGGAGGGCCCGCGCGACTACATCGTGCTTCTCTAAGCTCTGCAACAACCTCTCCGAGGCCTCCGACTCCGAGGTCATCACCGCCTTCATGTTTGGCACCACTTGCGAAACCCTCATCCACGAGCTCGGCGTCCAGAAGCCCAAGACCGTGAAAGAGCTCCTCGACCTCACCACCCACCACGCCGAGGGAGAGGATGCCGCTCCGCCGTCACGCAAGGGCAAACCCAAGGTCGACGATGACGCCGCCGAGGGATCTGGCTCCCCGCCGCAAGAAAAAGAACAAGCATCCCTCAACCTGACGACGACGACGAGTTCGTCGCCGTGGCGGACAAATGCAAGGCTGGCCCCAAGGGTGGCGCGAACTTCATGCCCAAAGAGCACTTCGACAAGTTGCTCGAGGCACCGTGCCCGCACCATGAGGGCCCGGTCAAGCACAAGATGAAGGATCGGCCGCCTCATGAAGAAGCATGTGATGGGCACGCCGCGAGGAGGAGGCAAGGACGACGACGACAAGGACGCCTGCCGGCCCCGACGAGTTCGATGGTGACCTCTACATCGAGGACGGTGCAGGCCAACGTAGTCTTCTGGGAGCTCCCCGGCCACGAGTCCAAGCATCGCCGCCAAGCTCACCCCAGCCGCGAGGTCCTCTTCACCGAGCCCGCGACGCCCGCCTACCTCAAGTGGTCAAGCTCGGCGATCACCTTCGACAAGGCGGACCACCCACGACATCCCATACCCGGAGGTACCGCTTGTCGTCGACCCCATCATCGGCACCAAGCGCCCCGGCAAGGTACCGATGGACGGCGGCAATGTCTCAACCTCCCCTACATCCACGCGCTCCAAGCCCCTTGGCATTCCCAAGGCGCGACTCCGCCCTTCGCCAGAACCGATCCACGGCGTGGTGCCGGGGAAGCAGATGGTCCCGCTCGGGCGGATCGACCTCCCTATCACCTTCGGCACCCCTGACAACTTCCGCAAGGAGGTCCTCACGCCGAGGTGCTCCCCTTCAAGAACGCCCCCACCACGCTGCCGTTGGGGCGGCCATGCTACGCCGTTCATGGCCGTCCCCAACTACACCTACCTCAAGCTCAAGATCCCCTGGACGGGGGGGGTCATCACCGCCGACTCCACCTTTTCGAGCACGCCTTCGGCCGCGGCCGCCGCCGCCCAAGACGCCAACGCGCAATCGAGATCGAAGAGATGCCGCCGAAGATGATGGCCTCGGGCGACGCTGACTCCCCGAGCTCAAGAACGTGGCCGCGAGCACGGCCGACGAGCTCGCAAGCCGGGGAGCACGAGCCCTCCCGCGAGGCCGACAAGGTCACCGCACGTTCGAGCCCGAGAAGGACGCCAAGGAGGTCAAGATCGATGGCAACGGCGCACTCTCTCGGCGTGGGGTCCGAGCTCTCTCCCAAATAGGAAAGCAAGCTCGTCGACTTCCTCCGTGCGAACCTCGACGTATTCGAGGGCCTCTGGATATGCCCGGCATACCGAGGAAAGTCGCCGAGCACTCCTTGAACATCAAACCCGGCTCTCGGCCGGTGAAGCAAAGGCTCAGACGTTTCGACGACGATCGACGCCAGGCAATCACCGAGGAGATAGACAAGCTCTTAGCCGCTAGGTTTATCAAGGAGGTGTACCATCCTCGAATGGACACCCAACCCCTGTACTAGTTAAGAAGAAGAATGGGAAATGGAGAATGTGTGTTGATTACACGGGTCTCAACAAGGCATGCCCGGCGATCCGCTTTCCTTTGCCGCCAAGATCGACCAAATTGTTGACTCCACCTCCGGTGCGAGACGCCTCGTTTCTTGACGCTTACCCGGCTACCACCGGGATCGCGATGAATGAGCTCGATCAGCTCGCTACCTCCTTCATCACTCCGCTTGGCGCATTCTCGTTACGTAACAATGCCCTTCGGATTGAAAACGCCGGGCGCCACCTTCCAAAGGTGCATGCGAAAGTCTTCAAACAGCTCCTTGAAAGCTCATAGAAGCATATGTCGACGATTATCGCTGTCAAGACGAAACGCCGAAAGAGCTCATCCCCGACCTCGAAGGTCTTCGCCAAGCTCGTGAGTTCGAGGTCAAGCTCAACCCCGAAAAGTGCGTTTTTTTGGTCCCCCCGGGAAATTGCTTGGCTTCATCGTCTCCAAGCGTGGCATCGAGGCTAACCCGGAGAAAATCGCCGCCATCACGAACATGGGGCCGATCAAAAACGTAAAGAGCGTGCAACGACTCACGGGGTGCCTAGTCACGTTAAGTCGCTTCATAGCTCGACTGGGAACGGAGCCTCCCACTCTACAAGTTGTTGAAGAAGACCGAGCGCTTTTGCCCGGACCGACGAGGCCCAAGAAGCCCCTCGACTCACCGAAGCAACTCCTGCCAATCCGCCTCGCACTGCCGCGCGCCCCGCACCCGACGAACCGATCCTCCCTACATCTCCCGGCCACCTCGAAGGTGGTGAGCACCGCGCCGTCGTCGAGAGGGAGGAGGAAGGGCACGCCGCCAAGGTACAACGCCCGGCAGTACTTCATCGTGCAGGTCCTCACCGACACCAAGACCTCGTTACGCGCAGCCGAGAAGCTCGTGTACGCATTGCTAATCACCCGGCGCAAACTCGTCGACACTACTTGACTCCCACCCATTCACGGCCATCTCCAAGTACCCGCCGCGGCGAGATCATCCGTAGCCCTCGAGGTTACGGGCCGCATGGCATGGCGGGCAATCGAGCTCATGGGGGCCGACATCACCTACGCCCCAGAGACGCCATAACGCCTCAGCCCCGACCGACTTCATCGCCGAGTGGATCGAGGTCGAGCGGCCACCTGCACACGACGACACGAGTACCGGACGCCGATTTCAGACGGATCCGTGAAGAAGTATGGCGCCGGGCGCCGGCTCGTCTTCACCTCCCCGAACAAGGTGCCCATGAAGTACTCGATCCGCCTATGCTTTCCTTGGCCCAACAACGTGGGGTCGAATACGAGGCTCTAGTGAATGGCTTATGCGTGACGCACACGAGCTTGGCATCCCAAGACCTCGAGGTCCGGCGACTCCGAGCCGTAAAAGAACCAAGTCATGAAAGAGGTCGACTACGCCAACCCAAAGATGATCGCGCACCACCGTAAGGTCCGAGAGCTCGAGGAGCACTTCCACGGCTCGAGGTCAACCACGCCCATCGCCACCTCAACAACGACGCCGACGCCCTTGCCAAACTCCGCATCGTATCGCCTTTCCGGTCCCCGCCGGCATCTTCATGCATGAGCAAAGACAAGCCGCCGATACGGCTCAAGGGTGAGCCCGCGACGACGGCGGACGCGAACTCGATCACCGACGCCAGTTCAGACCCAATGGAGTTAGACGTTCCCGCAAGCTCACCCAATACGGCGGCCCGCCTAGCGACGAGCTCGAGCCCGGCCGGCTCGGGCCGGCTCTGGGGCCGGGTCAAACTCGACCGCGATGGTCCCTAAGCCCGACCGGGCGGATCCCTCCTCCCGTGTGGTTCAGGAAGGCGGACTCCCCCTGCGGCGGAGGAGTCAAGGTGCCCGGCGCAAAGGGGCCAAGTCGCTCGTCCCGTCGGGGAAGAACTCTACAGACGCTGAGCCTCCCGGCGCCCCTCCGCCCGCATCACCTTCGAGCAAGGGGAAGAGCTCATCAAGGAGATCCACCGCCGAAAGCGCGCCATCATGCGCGCGCCACGAGCTCTCGCCGGAAGGCGTTCCGTCAAGGCTTCTATCGCCAACCGCCGCCGCCTGCCGCTCGAACCCGTCCGACGCCACGAGGGCCGCGCCCGCCGCCAAACAGACATCTCCCGGCCAGCCCCTCCAAACGATCCCTCTCACCTAGCCGCCGCGGTTTGGGGCTCGATATGGTAGGACCCTTCTTCAGAAAAACAGCCCGGGGCTACACGCACCTCCGCGTCGCCATCGACAAATTCTCCGCGTGGATCGAGGTCATGCCCATCGCACGGTGTCGAGCCGAGGAGACCGCTGTTCTTCACCGGCATCATCCACCGATTCGGGGTCCCGAACTCTATCATCACCGACAACGGCACCAACTTCGTGGGGGGAGGTCTTCATCGACCGGTGCAGCGATCACGGCATCCGCGCCGACACGGCCTCCGTCGGCCACCCGAGGACCAACGGACGGGTAGAAAGAGCTAATGGCATGATCCCGCAGGCGTAAAGTCACACATCTTTAAGAGGCTCCGAAATACGCCCGCCCGATGGCTCGCCGAGCTCCCCTCGGTCGTATGGAGTCTTCGCACAACCCAAGCAGAGCTATGGGACGGACGCCGTTCTTCCTCGTCTTGGTCCGAGGTCGTGCTCCCACCGACCTCGAATACGGCCACCCCGCATCCAGGCCTTCAACGAGCACAACAACGGGAAATCGCTCAAGACGCCGCCGATCACCGACGGCTCCCGTGACATCGCCCTCATCCACTCCGCCAAGTACCCGCAGTCCATGAGGCACTACCACGACCGCCATGTCAAGGGACGAGCTTTTCGGCGTTGGTGACTACATCCTGCGTCGAGTCCAGAGCTCAAAGGACAAGCACAAGCTCTCGGCGCCGTGGGAAGGGCCCTTCACCATCGACCAAGTGCTGAGGCCGGGCACATACAAGCTCAAGGACCACCAAGGCCGAGTCCTCACCAACGCATGGAACATCGAACAGCCTACGCCGCTTCTACCCCTAAGTGTATTTCGAAACGTTGTAGCCGCGAGAGCTCAATAAAATCCCCAACGACCGCCTCGCGAAGACCCGCCCTTTGCTCGGGGGCTACAAGGAGCGGGGTGCACACCCCACGCACGCTTAACGCACTGCTTTAGAGCTCAACGACGAGCTCAAACTTACGAACTCACACTCTCTCCTCTTAGCTCGCACAATGTTCGAAACGACTAAGTCGCGAGCTCATCGCTTTAGAGCATGGCGCGACTACCTAGCGACCTCCCGCGCCCGCTGCCAGCGAGGAATGGCCCGCCATCCAAATCTCGAATCATGAGCTCACCAAAAGTCGGTAGAAACAGAACACGATATAAGAGGAAAGACGATTTTCGTTAACACACGAGCTTCCATAAGTTTTTACAATTTGCCTCGACTACGAGGACTTAGCAAGCTCACACCCACTAAAAGAGGCCTAGCCTCGAGTTCCTATCCTTCCGCAGCGGTCTTGGTCCATCGGGCACCGGAGTGGGGCATCCCGCACAGCCTTCCGCCTCGACGGGCTCCTCCGCCCACCCGTCTCCACCAGCACGAGGCTCAAAGACTTCGAGCCTCTCGGTGGCGAGCTTGAAGAGCTCGCAGATAACTCCGCTAGCCGCGGCCTCGCAGCCAAAGAGCCGCTCCACATCAGCCTTCCGCCCACCCCTTCTTCTTCACGTGGTCGACCCAAGGGTAGTGGGTGAAGACGACGCGATCACCTTGTGGACCACGCTGCCCGCATCCTCCATCACCTTACGTGGATGGTCGACACCCGCTCGACCGGGTTCGCCGAGTCGCCCACTCCCGAGGGCGCCGTGAGACGGTCTCAACCTCGACGCGAGATCCCTCACTCTGCGCACTTCGAGCCCTCCCTCCGCCTCCTCCACGGCCTTAGCAAAGATACTCTTGGAGGTTCTCGAGCTCTTTCCTCGCGCCGACGAGGTCGCCGGTGCGCCGCCCAGTCCGCTTCCTTTTCCGCAAAGACGAGCCGCGTGTCAGGCCGGGCGAGGGGCTTGAGGCGGCGGCAGCTCCCGACTCCTGTCCCGGCCTCCCGCTGTCGCCTTTAGGGATTTCTCGCTCTCACCGCAGACAAAGACAACGGATTAGGCACGAGCCACAAGGCCATGGACGCGAAAGAGGAGGCAAGCCCGCCCGCTTACCCACAGCCTCGTCGTAGAGCTCTTGCTCGTTGTACCGGCGCTCATAATTCTCGGCTACAACCGAACCCACCCGCCTCCGAGGCGCCGGAGGTTGCACCACAACCCGGAAGCCTCACGATCGTAGGCTAAAGTCCCGCCCAACGAGGACGATCAGCCTCGAACGCCAAATGAACAAGACAAGAAAGACAAGGCCAAGGATAGTCACCCTCGAGCTCGGCGTCGCGTGGCGGAGTTGCTCCCCCGCAAGCTTCGTCCCTGTCCTACTCAAGAGGACTTCGGCCTTCGGCTCCGCCCGAGCGCCCAAGCTCCCCTCGTTGTCAAGCCGGGAGCCTCGAGCTCCTCCCCGCATCTTCTCACGCTGCCGCTTGTGGGCAAGCTCGAGCTCCTCCTCCCGGGCCGGGTCGCCTCCCGCGTAGCCCTCCACCCTCGCCTCGGGCCTCCTTGGCAGCCCCACTCCCTCCCGCTCCGCCGAATGAGGTTGGCCGCTCCTCCCCCCGGGCCTCCGGAACCGTCTTTGAAGCCGGGCAGAGCCAAGCTCGTCGCACATCTCCGCGCACAACGCCGTCGGCCGCCCGACGAAACCGCCCGCCCTCGGGGGAGGTCCTTGTCGTGCGCTTGTATCCCCCGATGGCCTCCCCTTACGCCCCGCAAGCCACAAACGGTTAAACAAGAAAAAAGGCACGAAACGGCCCGACCGCCGCAACGACGACACAAACCCTAAAGGCGACGGCGCACTTCTCGCCGGCTCGATGGTCGACGACCCGCCTCCTCCAAAGAACGGCGACGGCCGCGGGCGACCCGCATAGGTCGGGGATAACGATGTCCCGCGCCCGGCGGAGGGACGCTCGTCAAGCCGACACAAGACGGACACCTTGGCGCCGTCGACTTCGATCGCCCCATGGCAAGGAACGGCACCTAGACGCGGCGGCGACGCGGTGGTGGCGGCGCCTTCAGCGGCCTCGCCTTCCGTGCCCTCATCGCCGGTCCGCACGCCCTCCCCTCCACGCCGGCGTCCCTCGTCAAAGGAGATGTCGACAAACCTCCCCGCCGAGGATGGGCCTCAACCTCGGACTCCTCCCGACACGCTCCCCTCGGTGGCCGGGTCTCCTCCGAACCGCCTTCTCCGCTCCATCGCCCGAAGAGCTCGCGGGCAGTGAGTACCGCCACCCCGAGGTCAGTCTACCAAGCTCTCGACCGACTCAAGACGGTCGCCTCAACGCCGCTCACGGGACGGACGGGGCGCCGACGGGAGTCCGGAGACGAGCTCCCCCAAAACCCGGTGAGGCGCCGGGTCGACAATGTCCCCTTGAAAGGAACAACGCCATCATCCTCGAGCTCTTCCCCCGTCGCCGCCCCCGCCCCGCTCCCGAGCTCATCGCTATCATCCCCGAACCGCGCAGCGCCCGCCTGAAGCCATCGCACCGGTCGCAGCCGACGGGCGCCCTGAGCTCGTCATCTCTAAGCCGAGCCCGGCGCTGGCTCGCGGCATCGCCCGTCTTCGGGGCGCTTCGCGTGGCCGTACGCCGCCGCGCCCATACCGAAGTCAATACCGCGGTCAACCGCTACCGCCAACGACAACAAGAAGGGTGGAGAGCTCACCTAGCCACCACCCTCTTTGCGCTCGCTTCTTCTCTCGCCGCCACGCCTGAGCCCCGAGTCACCCCGACGCAAGCGCCCGACTTTTGCGGCTTGGGCGCCGGCGCGGCCGAGGTCGCGGAGCGGGTGCCGCCGCACTCAAGGCCACCACCGTGGGCTGCGAAGCCCGCTGATCCGACGGGGTCCCGACCTCTCCGGCCGAGCGCGGCCGGGACGCCGAGGGGCTCACCCCCCTGCACGACGCCGGCTCCACCGCCGACCGCCGCCGCCGCCACCGCGAGCCCGCCCTCCCCGCTCCGAACGAGGACTCACAAGACGCCGACAGAGGCGGCCCCAAATCCGCGGGAAGAGGAGGTTGGGAGCCGAAGGACGCACCACGCCGACCAGAGCTCAAGCTCGTTAGAAAACCCAAAACGGGCAAAGGAATGGGCTAAGGCAAGACGACGAAGCACTTACCGCCAGAGAGGTCTCCCGATTAGGAGGATCCGGGAGCCCCCGGCGCCGCCCCCGACTTCATCACTTGTTTCATCCAAAACCCACCGTTGACCTGAGACCAGGGCGTTGGTCACCCCACAAACGGGCCACCTTCTCCTCCATCTCCCACATCCGGAGAGTTCGACGCCGGGGGCACCACCGCCTTTGCCGAGCCAGGCCTCGATGATGTGATTCACCGTCGGCCAGGTGTCGGAGCACCTTGATCTTGCTCACGGCCGCCTCCGCGTCCTCTATGGTGTTGTCGTCGCGGGCCCTCGCGCCACAACCGGGCTCCCCTTGGCGAAGGTATGGCCGGTGAACCGGGGCAGGGTGAGAGGGGTCGTTCTTGAGATAGAACCACTCCTCCCTCCACCGGGTTGGCCGACGGAAGTCATCCTCCGGAAGGATTCCCAAACCTTCCCCCGCAAGAGCTACATCGGCACGCTGGCGATCGGAGCCGGCGGCCTACCCCCGGCAATGGTCGGATCTTCGCGAAGACATAGTGCTTGAAGAGCTCCCGCCTGGGAGGAATCCCCACCACCCTCGCAGAGCATGGAGAAGGCCGAAAAGAAGCAAAGACAATCGCTAAGCGCCAAGCGCCGGAGCTCGATGCCCCCCAGACGAGATGAGCCGCCGAAGAAGTCGCCGGGCGGGCATGCCGAGCCCACGCCGTGGAAGGCCACCAACGAGACGACATACCCCGCCGGCGGACGGAGTCTCGCGGCATCCTGCGGATGATCCACTTCCTCCGCCGTCCGCTGGAACGGCAACTCCGCCGACGGTGCCGCACCGCTGACAACGCCTCCGCACCGCCGAACGTGACCACGAACCCATTTCTCGGTTCCGAACAAGCCGGCGGAAGGGGGAGGTGGAGGATCGATCTACGGGCAAGGGGCGGCGATCGAGCTCTCTCTCTATGTGTGCGCAGGAAGGCAAGAGATGGGAAGGTGAATCCGCTCCCAATCCCCGCCCCTATTTATAGAGAGCTCCCAAGACGGCGGAGGCGACGAGATGAAACCGCCGGGGCCCACCACGCACCACGCCCACCCGCAATCGACACCGCGAGATCGGGCGCCGCGCGACACCCGGCGGAAGCCGAGCGGCCGCGGCATTAATGGGATAACCCCCGCCAACGGTAAAAAATCCCAACTGTAAGATCTCAACGACTATTTTTTACATAATCGGGTAAAATCCAAGAGCTCAAATAAAACGGTCAAGTCGCCGAGCCCGAAAGCGAGCTCGCAACGCGAGCTCACCGCCCCCCTGGTTCAAAGGCCGCCTCAACTCGTGAGCTTCGAGAACCGCCCGAGATACCACGAGTGAGGAGCGCCTTGCGAAAGCGGCATCAACGGCCCGCGCCCGAGCCTCGAAAGGGCTCGGGGCTTTTGCTTGCGCGCGTCCGGGTCGCCGAGGTTACGACGACTCGAGCTAACCTCTCCGATGAGGAAGTGCCGCCCCTGCATAACGCCGGGCTCAAGGACCGCGGAAGTCGGCTCTCGAACATGAGGTTGATCCACCAAATACATCGACGAACGAGCCGACGAGCTCGAGCCTCACCGACTATCCGATGGCACTCACCGAGCACTCGATCTCGGCTAACGAGGCAAGATCGAGCTCGAGCTCACCGCCTCCGCGAACAATCGCCGAGAGGAACGGGTCAATGAGCCCACGAAAATTTAAAAAACCTCCGCCGAGAATCTACTATTCTCACGGAGCATCGGGTTACACCAGCGTGGTGCCAGCCGCACCCACGAACGAACATCATTCCTCAAACAAGGTTCCCCGCTACGAGGAAGACCGCCACGCGGACAGCATCTAGGAGAGACCTCTTCTCCCCCAAATGCTCGGGGCTACTTGTGGGGATCGATATTTGGGATACCCGTAGCGAGCTCTCACCCCAAACATGACCCCGAACCCCTACCGTGAGAAAGGAAGGACATCCTACCGTGGCACACGAAGTCTTCACCACACAAGAGCTCCCCACGCAAGGACAAGCCTCCGCCTCGCTTGGGCTCTCATAAACGAAAGCCTCGGACAGAGATTCGTCGTTCCGCTGCCCAAGTTTCTTGACGACGAGCTCCCTTGTCTTCAACGCGCTCAACCTTGTCCCGGACCTCTTTCCGTCTCGCGAGCTCCTCGCGATGAGCCTCACGACCACAATTGCCGAGAGCTCGTCCGCCCGCCTTCTCGAAGAAGCTCACAGGGGTACGGAGTTGGCCAACAACTCTCCGACAAGCTCAACCACTCTCGGCATGCACTCAGTAGCCAACGCAGCCACAAACAGCCTACGGGGAGAGGTCATTCGACCACCTCGCCATACCCCGTCCAGCTCCAACAGCTCCGCTATAGTGCCACACAGGTACATACGGGGTACGCTTTCCCATCGACGGTATGGACACCCCCCATACCGAGAAGACATCTTCCAACTGCGATTAGAGACAAGGCGACGCCTGACCACCATCCAAACCGCGATTCCCGCGCACGACGACGACCGATTTTGGCGCCCAAGACGCCCAAGAGCTTTTGGGAGCCCTCGACCGCGCCTAGGAGCTCGCTCGAGAGAGCTCTTCCACATATCTACTACCCTGTACACGCGTTCTCATTCCTCAAGTCCTCAGCCCGAGAGGAGTTCATGTCTCCTACCCCCCCTTGCGACTATAAAAGGGGAAGTAGGCCTCCGGGTTGGGGCAGGAAAGAACAACAAGGTTCACTCTCAACTCACACACACATCCACTTGATATTGGCACTAGCCTCAATCATAGAGACATGGGAGCCCTCTCCCTCTCTCGCCTTGCTTGTACTGAGCCCCTGTATGAGCGTTTGAGCTCGGATAGTGATCACACATCGACTAGGGAGCCCGATTTGCCCGAACCAAGTATAAATCTTGTGTCATTGTCTCTAGAGCTAGGCCATCGAGCACGCATTAGTCAAACATTCTTTGTGACGGTGGTACTAGACCACGACACATATAGGTTACTCTTTGACTAGTTTCATAGTGGCTTAGTAATTTTTAAATACCAAACTATTTGGGGATCATTGCTTTATTAGTTAAGTGTAAGTCAACGGCGCCTAGCTATATTAGTGATGTCGTTAAGTAGTGTCAACAAGCGCCCTTCTTTCCCTCCTCCACCTTGTCCACATGGTCGCTTCTCCGATCGGCTCCTTCCTCTCCTCTACGTGTTGGTTGTGCTACAGAAACCCTAGGTATGTCTTAATCTGCACAGTTCAGTTGCAAGGCGCACAGTGGAAAATCATCGAGTTTTCCTATTCTTTCATGTCCTAGGGTTTTGGATCTGGACTCTAGCTTTTGGGTTATTTGATTTGATTTCACTCTTTTGCACAGGCCAACAAGAGTGGTTCACGAATTTTGGGTTGATTTCACGGTGTATCTTTAGATATGTGAACACATCTACATGAACCTGCAGTTTTTATTAGAAATAAAAAGTATGTGACATATGACTAATTTTATTCAAAGAAAAAGTATACAACATATGAGAAGGCACTCATCTACATGAAACTGTAGTTTTATTAGAACTTAAAAGTATGACTAATTTTATAGAAAGAAAAGTATATGACATATGAGAAAGTCCTGAGAATCTTAGATTTGGTTTCTGTTGTGCTATAACTAGAGTTTTGTGCATGTATTATAATTTACTTAGAATCAGCCATTTCTAGGTTACAATATCTTCATAGGTGGGAGCTATGCTATTGAGGTTGTATGTGTTGAGCCCTACCATTTTATCGTCATGGTGCTCTTTAGGTGAGATTAGTTGGCCTTATGTGCAGCCTCTATTTATGTCTTTAGGCTTCATAGTCCAGCTATGGATTGGATGGTCTGTTCCTCAAACCAAAGTGCCATAAGTCCTCGCCACCTATGGGAAATTGGAAATAAACCGGAGGAGGATAACAACAAGGGGGAGGGAGAAGTGTTGATTATCATATTGTTTAACCATCGAGCAACTCCAACAATTTTGCAAACAGGGGTTTGCATTCTTCAAATTTACCAAAAACATGAAAAAAGTGGTCTCCAATAGTTTTACAATTTGGATTGGCATTTTGGGCAACTTGGCATAAACCATCTTCAACTTGGCAAATATGCCAAGCTGGGAGGGACTTGGCAAATCCTCTCCTTGCTTGCATGTTGCGTATTGACCGCGAAAATAAAATCATCTCCCTACATATTGCCTTTTATTTCTTTTTGTCAAGTTAAATTTGCAAAACTATAGGAGAACCACAGTTTTTTTTACTTGGCATATATTTTTATGACTTGGCAAATCACAAGTTTTGCCAAGTACATTTTGCAAAACTGTTGGAGATGCTCTTAGATTTGGTCTCATGGGGACTCTAACCCGCACTGAGGTGTTACTTAAGCACTTGCAACCACAAGGCTATAAGCTCTTTCACAATTTCTATCATTTTGAATCGTGCTCCATAGAGATATTTCTAATTTCTAATTGTTTCCTATGAACCTTTTATGACAGATTATAATCCTATACTCTCATCGGTCTTCCACAAATGGAATGCTTGCTCTTGCAGAACCGGTATCAACAACCTTAGTATCTCTCATGCCTCTTTTCTTTAGGATAATCAACAGCTGGTCAACCATATAAATGCAGAGGCCAATGCTAGCATTCCCGGATGGGATGCCGAATATACACTCGCACTTTTGAAAACATGGCGCAAGGCAAGGATCACAATGTCTACAAGATTTCTAGGACCCAAAATATCTCTCGCTCATGTTCTTGCGGGGACCAAATAATTCCAATCAAGTAAATTCAAATCCTCTTGTAACCTGCCTTTGTGTTTCTCATATCTCGAGCTGTGTCAATCCGACGGCTCTTGACCATTTAAAGTGGGCAAATCTTGCCCACATAACAGCGCTTTTGTGCTGTTAAGTAATATATTTGGTTGTTATCAAAAAAAAAAAAAAAAAAATCCTATACTTTTAGGTACTTGAAAATGGAATGCTTGCATGATGGTATGGAGAATTATATATCTGATGTCATTATTCAGGTAATGATCATATGACCATTACCTTGACAAACCTGGTCGCAAATTTTGTATGCCAATTATATGGCAATATTGAAAGCAGCCAGAAAGAAACCTGTCCATGTATCTCAATTCCTAAAATGTTTTCTCCATGAGTTTCCTATATAACAGGGAACAGTTTTGTTTTTTTCTTTTGAGTACCTGCTCTCATATACATGACATCTAAGATATTTAAAATTAAAAGCTGCCCTTGGCTGAGTTTATACCATATATCTACCTAGGAGACAAGTTTTCTAAGAAAAATATAATAAAATTTCTAGTTACCTGTGGTGTAATAGTATGCCATGAACACCACCTTTTTTTCTCTATCATCCATTAGGATATATTAAAAATATAACCCGACAACTTATTTATTCAAGAAAAGCTGCTCTGTTGATAATTGCATGGAATGTATGCGTCAACTGGATAGCTGCTATCGGTTGGTATGTTACATAATTATTTTCGAAGAATCAATTGCACAAGCATGTGTTCTACAACATTCTTGTTTATCCTTCGACTATTTTAGATCTTATTTATTCTTTCTGAATATAAATACTTCTGCTCTACAAAGGGAATAATGTTCTTGCTTGGATAGTGAGTTCAAATTTTATATTATTCAGATATATTTTGCAAAGATGGAAACAAATAAAGCATTTGAAAGGAGCACTATCCCTACCTGAAATCATTATAATAAGTTTTGATTCGAATTTGTGTGCCTAGCTGTTAAAGATCTTGCCGACTTCATGCATACATGCTTAATCACTATAGGTTCTAGAAATTATCGGGAATACATGGCCTAACTGTTATAGTCTAATCAGCGAATTGGCTTGTAGTCCAATGGTAGGACGGTCAGTCCTACCCACCCACCGAGTTCAAATCCCGGTGCTCGCACCTTTTCTTGGGATTTTCCCGGATTTCCGGCGTTATGCATTAAGTGGTAAACGTTCCGTCGGCGACGCAGGCGCCAATGGTGACTTCGAGAATCTCCCGATCTGCCGGGTGCTCGGTCCTTCGGAGGTGTTCATAGGGGTGAGTGTGCGTGCGTGTTATGAGCGTCTGCGTTGTACTGCGTCATTCTCAAAAAAAAAAAAAAAACTGTTATAGTCTAATCACCTACAATATCCTTTAAGATTTATGTAGGATGAAAGCTTCTAGATGCTCACTGGTTTCATGTCAGCTAAAAGGTTGTTCCAGACTTATTCCTATACCATCTCACTTGCTTTCTGGTGGTCTGAGTGGTTGTATTCACTCATGGTGTTCTTTGTCATATTGGCTATCTGCAGTGTAAAGCTGCAAAGCTATATCAAACTTCTACCTACTTGCTTCTAAAAAAAATTACCTACTCAAAGAAGCAAATAGGAAGACAAACTGCTAGATTAAACAGTGAACTTGCTGCTTTAGTGAGGTATGTTCCCTTTGTCTGATTTCACAGTTTGGTTCATCTTTGTTTGACATTGTGGTTTCACACAAATAGTTTGACATATTTTTGTCTTGTTCTCCATGAGTATATGAAAGTAAAGTGGTTTGGTACGTTCCCAAATATGAAGTACTATCTCCTTTCTAAATTATAGGTTTTTTTACTCTAAATTTGACCACTTGTCTTATTAAAAATTTTGTGTAAAATATCACTCTTTTGTTGTGACATGTTTTATTAATTAAAGTTTTTAAGAATTATTTAAATTTAACTGTGTTTGCATAATTTTGTTTGATTAAGATGAATAGTCGAACTTGGGGTAAAATAGTTAAACGAATTATAATTTAAACAGAGGAAGTATATATATATTTTTAAAAATACAGTATAGTATTTGTTATGTTTATTAGGCTATAATAATTTTTATTTTGTTGTAACGCACATTTATGTTTGCTAGTTACTGTAAAAAAAAAAAAAGTAAGGGAGGTCATTCCTTTCTGTCCGAAAAAAAGGGTAAGGTGGAAAGACGGGCTGATACACGTGCACAACATTATTAATACGAGACGACTTATTCACATAGTCATTAATTAATTGATGATGAATAAAGAAACCCAAAGGTTTGCCTATCCGCGCGGTGAAATCCAGCTAAATTCATTTGGATGATCTTTAGTTCTTACCAGCCTCTCGAGGGAATCTCTTTTTGAAAGATGATCCGTTACCTCATTGATAAGTAAGAGCAAAGTATTTACAAGGAAAGCGCAAGGTGCACCGTTTTGCCAGGCAAGATAAGCTTGCCCAGCCACCCCCTGTCTAAGACTACAAGTAAGGATTCCATTGCTTTGTTACCTGCTGTAGCCCATAACCGTCTCGAGGGAATCTCGATCGGTAGTGATATCTATCAGGAACAAAAAGAGTCACATAACGCCCATGATATGCTTTGCTCGACAGATGCCAAACACATGAATCGACCGGCAATAGAAAAGCCCCACCCCCATCCCATGCGACTTGCTGGCTTGCAGCACAATATTATTCTCCAATCTCCATGGCCAGCCCCAAGTCCGAAAGAGTAGTTTTCAGCTCTCAACAGAGCTCCCACTTCCACTACTGACCAGTAGCCATCATATCGCATAGCATCGGATATATGTTGTAAACAACCAACAAGGGCCGCATTACTTCTTGTTCATCAATGACAACATTGTCCATCAACCAAGTCTTGCATGAGCAATTTTTTTTTTCTGAACTGGAAACATGCATGGGAATTGAAAAATGCTGGCATCGAACTAACAAGTTGTCACATCATTCTCTACACAATGTGCTAGGATGCTTGAAAAGAAATGATGTGAGGATTCCGAAATAGACAAGGAGGAGAAATCCGAACGGCATTCTGTTTTGTCATTCCGAGTTTCCGTCAGCACAGTCAAAGATTCAGATAATGCAGCTGCAGCAAGCAAAAAGGGAGGCGCACTTAAAAGTTATTAGGACCAAGGAAGGTCACGCACAGATTTCTACGACATAACGAACAATTTCATTTAACTCACGCATCTATTGCAGCAGAATATGGAAAATGGAACACACCCTTGCCATTTGTCAACTTCCCAACCGCGATTGCTACGGTGAAAGCGTAGGGAAGGTGTTCCCAACTTCCCATTACACCATATAGGCTGTAATCAGCACCAGTATGCACATATAGTAGTTTTCCTATTCCTCAGATAAAATACAATAAAAATTGTATTAGAAAAAAACTACATATGAACTGGTCGTTCATGGTTTTACTGCTAAATTTGAAATAACTTTTTTTCAAAATCACCAGTATGAAACAAATAGAATCAGAAATGACCAAATTTCATTAGGTCCTCAAATTCTTTTGCCACTATTGAATTGCTTCTGCAGACGGAACACTCCGAAACCTAGACATTCTAGCCCGATAAACTTTTAGCTGTTTGAACGGATTGGACAGTGATTTATTTTTTTACAGGATTGCATAGTGAATTTTATTACACTGTTTTCCTGTCTACTAAACTAGATGAATTCCCCGCGCGTTGCTGCGGGAATGCAAAATTAATTTGAATTGAGTTAAGAGAAATATGACGTATGGAACCGCTATGGTATATATAAGTATATACACGATATATATGTATCCATGAAAGAATGCAGGATATAGATGCACTGACATGAATACACGATATATATGTATCCATGCAGGATATATTTAGGTTTTTCTAAACAGTAGAAACAATGATTCATAAACGTTTTTGAACTAATAGTAAGATTTATTTTATCCTTCCAAACTGTAAAAGCAACCATTCCAATAGCAAAGGCGTCACTATAGCATGAACTTTGGGAGCAAAATCAAATAAATTCATATGTACTCTGTACAAAACCCAAAAAATAAATAAATCAAGCACCGCAACCGTAACATGCAAACAGTATGGTCAAGTGTTGCAACAATAAAAATTCTGGACAAAAACAAACAAATTCATCCATATTAGTACACCCAAATTCATCTGCATTGCACTTCTGGTGACGCCATGGGCCTGGCACATCGACGGTGCCGCCACCGGATCTGCAGGCTGCCATTGGCGCTGCTGTTAGGATGGCACATCGACACTGCCCCCACCGCAATCCATGCGGCACCTGCGGAGATGGGGTGGCGCTGTAGGTGGTGGTTGTCCGCGCGCCGACGCTAGGGCCGCCGTGGGTGACGGAGGGTCGGAGCAGAGCCCTGTCCGCTCGTTGCTGGCTGCGTAGCTGCCGAGGGGCAGCTCCCGCGTAGGCTACCCACACCGCCGCTGAGGGATCAGATCCGCACGGGCCTGCCGGCGCCGACAGTTTGGAGAGGGGCGCTGCGATGAGGGGCGCCATGGGGACACCACCGCAGCCGCCATGGGTGGGGATGTGGGACGCAGGCGCCTGGGCCTCGCCTCCATCCCTCGCCGAGACCTGCCGCGGCAGCTCTGGTCCTCTGGATGCCGTAGTCGCTGTGTGGGGATGGGGGAGCACGGAGTCCCGTCGGTGGAGGATGTAGGGGCAGCAGCCTGACCCGATGACGCGTCGTCGGCCACGGGGATGACTGGAGCACATTGCGTCGCGCTGCACCTCCGCGCGAAGCCACGGCCGCCCCTGCGCCGCGGTGGCCTGGGTGTCCGCGGGGACGTTGACGCCGGCCGGGCCTGCTCGTGGGCGTCGTCCGGGAAGAAGAGGTGCGCGGCGTAGCCCATGATGGCCAGCGCCTCCATCTCAGCCGTCGGTGTGAACTTGCCCAGCCGGATGCAGCGGAGGGGAGGCCTGCTGTCACCGATCGCTGGATGTGGAATTAAATAGTCTTGTTTGTCATGACTACCTAGTTGAAACGACAGAGGAATTGATGGTGGCATGGAGAAACGAAGAGATGAGGCACAAATGACGACGTTCAGTGGGCACTACGGATGAATAGGGAGCAGTTTCTGGATGACGTGGCGGACTGGGTGGGGCTGCTGAGGTGGCACTCCTGCATGTCGAGAGAAATCCTCTGGTGGGGGGTTTCCCATATAGGTGTTATAGATGCGGATTGATGTAAAACATATCCAATTTGCACTGGTTAATTTCTCAATTGACATTACTTTTAGGGTCCGTTTAGATCCCTGGAATTGTATTCATTGTAATTTAATTAGGCACATATTTGAGCTAGCTATATACTCCCTCCGGGATGGTATTAGAAGTCGTTTAGGACAATGACACGGTCTCCAAAACACAACTTTGACCTCTTATTATTATAAAAATATTTATGGAGATGTGATATATGTATACTTTTATCATAATATTTTTTAAGACAAATCTACTCATATAATTTTTACATTTACAAACTCAACAACTTAAAAATTATTGATGATTTATATTCCCGATGTTTGACCCAAACCTTGTCCAAAACGACTTCTAATACCAGCCCTGAGGGAGTACTTAGAATGTAATAGAATGAACTTGGAGAGTGCAAACATAGCGTTGACAACTAAATTCGACGTAGATGGATGGGAAATCCGAGTTTTGCCCTCCAATAAAGATACTGACATTACTGATTTACCGTTATCTGAAAAAAGAATAGAGCAAAATCAGGAACTAGTTCACTATTTTGATTTAGTACTGGCACCACTATTTTGGTATGTTTCCCATATTTTTCTTACTCATGAGTACTTTGATATGGGTACTTCTTTTTTTACCATGGATCTCGTCATGGATGGCCTATCCTTTTCCAGTGTAAAAGTTGTCTTAATATTATACCTGTGAGTTCCATTGTCCTGGAGACAGAAATGAACAAACACCGAATATTTCCCTCGAAATATATACGGATATATTATTTACAAACCCCATTTAGCTTACTAGAACAAGAATATGTTTTCAAGTTTTTCTTAAGTGCATTATTTCTATATTGCAATATGAATCAAGAGGCAAAAAATTGGAAGAAGAAGAAGAGGCAAAAATAATGAAAGGGCAAGAGATCTCTTCTTTGCATCCTTATTTTGAATATTTGAAGTTAGAACCCACCCTAATTAACCATGTCGGTATAACCATTTGAGTGTCAGGCTGAGATAGTTTGTGCTTTCTCCTTTTATGTAAACATACTACTACCATTTTAGAATTAGTGAATAAATCAAAATATTTTTAGAAATAAGATAAATTCTGTTCAGAGTCTCTAACAACCACACCCATGTCTCGGAAAATGCCTAGGTGGTCCTTGTTACATTTTGTTAACAACCAATAAAATTAATCTCCTTATGGTCATAGTCATAATCCAAAAATATGTAAAAGAATCCTTCTCTTCCATGGCTATTAAACTGTCACTAATCACTCAGCCAACCACGTTTCTGTTTAAATTTCTCAAGAAATGCCTCAAACACGCAAATATGAGTCAAATGCATTTGTTTTATTTTATCCCACTCACAAACTCAAGACCTGTAGTGCGTGCTACGCATATATTGAGTTGGATGCAACGACAAATTCAACTTAAAGTTGAAGATGTTGGGAAATATGAGCAATTCACTTCTACTTGAACATGGATGTCTTACTGGGCATTCATCAAGTCATTAAAACTAAAGTTTGCCACTCTTTTTTTTTTTTTAGTTGGCATCCATCAAAACTGAATTTCGTAAAAAGAGAGCCAATATATATGTTTATTGCCAATGTGTGACAATGATAGTACACACAGTAATAACCTCTCTTGTCATGCCAATTATTACAAGGTGAACACCATACCCTCCTCATGGAGGTATGCTCTATATGAGAGCCTACAGGTGCAAGAAAATACATCTTATTTCTAGCTTTTTGTGCTATGGTACTGTATGATTATACGACCGTACGTATACAGACCCGTTATTGCAGACGCATCTGTCATGTGCTTTTTTACATACATATACGTAGCTAAGCACACGTATACGTAACTAGTAGGCTCAAGCTTGCCTTCACCTTGAACATGAGAGGTAGGTAACAAATTACTCAAGTGGGCCTTCTCCCCACCTGTGCCTGTTTGCCGCTGGCAGTTGAAGTACATCGCGGCCATAGGCTTGCCGAGGTTGAAACGGCGTGCAAAATTGCGCAAGTTGAAGTTTTGACGCACTTGCGGTGCAAAACACCGTGCCCCGCCCCAGTTGTTGGTAGAGCACCAAGACAATACGGTGGATGCCCATGGTGGGGCTTGGGTTTTCATATGGCATGAGCTCTCGGCCTGCAATTTAATTCAAAAGAAATCATGAAAAAGACAAACTTTGTGTTGTTTCCATTCTAGTAATAAATTTACTTCGTTTCTAATTTTAGGTAAAATCAGTGTATTCCAAGCTCCTTATAAAAACACTAAATGTTCATGCCCTTTTAACTTCTGTTATAAGAGCAATAAATATATATTCCAGTTAAATGGCCATGCCTTTACTTTGGATTCGGTTAGTCAAACCACATATGTAAAGGCATCTATATGAATAAGCACGTGTAAACCACATATGTAAAATTCAATGGAAATTACACTGACTAGGGGAGAGGGTCTGCCCCCCTCCACACTAAGCACATGTATCCTATTTTTTTCATCATAAAAATTTGTTGCATCTAGATGAATAATGTGCTTGCAAAGGGATATGTGCTAAGGCCACAAAATAGACAAATGTGACAATAAAGTAAAAAAGTACCCTTGTAAATTAATATACGAACGTAAAATTTCACTAACAAAGCTTGATACATATCTAAAACCAAAACACGGACATAAATGTGACATAAGTTAATCGAATAGCAAATTCTGATCTTTTGTAATTCTTTACTTAATAATTGATATATAAATATGTACTATATGATTCAATTGTCAATAACAAAAAAATCTTGCATTACATATGTTGAAGTATATACACTAGCTTATAAGTGTTCACTTCCTTTAATAATATTTTTCTATATAAGTCAAGAAGATGCTACATATATACGACTAAATCTAATTAAATTACTTTTATTGACAAGGTTGGAACCGATAGAAAACATAAACATTGAATCACATTAAACTTTATAAAAAGGTTTCAGTTTTAAGAGAAGGGGATTACAAAATTTGAAGAGTCATATAGAAGATATGCACTACATATATACTAATATATTACTAATGAAGAATTTATCAAAAATACTAAAATGGCAAGAGTTTGCACTGGCACATTAGGATTAACATTCTAAAAGCACTTCTTACTATATATGAACCTCTAAGGAAAAGAGTCAGGGCCTCTTTGGCACATCCTCATGCGGGTTGGGCTTCTCCACCTTTTTGGCATTACAGCACTAGCTTATAGGAGCCTGTGAAGCTAAAAAATATGGCTTCACACAGGCTCCATGTTTGATTTAAGATGTTATGAATGGTATTGGCTCTTTTGCTACAGAAGTTGTACAATGGAGTATCTGGTGGAGCTGAAGCAGGAGAGCCCTCCAAAAGGGGCCCTAATGTTACACTTCACAATGCAAGGGGCATGACTAAGTTCTAGGAGACTATTAGGATGTGAGACTTTGAAAAGGAAGGATTTTATTATAATGCATATATATAATAATGCAAGTTGTTGAGATGCTCACCAAAGCTATCATCTGTTGATGCTGGGATGTCGGTCACCATCCTATCAAAAGATAAAGGCAGTGAGATTAATTTTCAGTTCTGCAGAGCTGTACTATATGTAGTTTGGTCAAATAGTGTTATGTGCAAGAACTCTAACTTACCAATGCAAGTATTCCCGTAGGGTAGGGTTGCTGGGATTAGGCGCATCAGGATCCACCATAACCTAATATATTTGCATTAACACAAGCACATGGTTAACATGTTAGGGAATCAAAAATAAACCTGAGCATTTTGGGGCTGGGCTGTGATGAAAAATCCTGCATTTTTTTTGTTAGGTCTCTCTCACTGTAAACACTATTTATTAGCATGAGCCAATCTATCTAGTCATCCGAGCTGGGCATGCACCAGGAGACTGTTCTAGCCTTCACAACGAGCCCTGGCCATCGATTTCAAACTTTGGCAAGAGAGTTTGGAATGTGGCTCCTGAGCATCATTTGGTGTAGTCGCCTGAGCTAAGAAAATGAGTCGACACCTTGGCCATATATATATATGGCCTACCGCCAAATGACTCGATCTGATCTGCGGAGTGATGGCTTACTAGGGTATAGGCCACTCGAAAATCATCACCTCCAATCTCAACTCTAGGTTTCACCGACACCGCCGACGCCCGAAACTCCATCCCATCAAACACCGGTCTGCCATCATACATGACAGTTAGAGGCACTGAGCTAGTAAACGGGTCTAAGACATCCCCGATTATGTGTCCCCTCGTCAAGGAGTCATTAGCCATATGCTATATTTTAGTGTGAGAGAGTATATGGTAGTAGCTAAGACCTACGAAAGCTATCAGGCCTTCCAATGGGCTTGAGGAAATCACAAGGTCTTCGGGCTATTTATATTGTCCCTGAAGATGCTCAAGAGGCTGTGCATACATGTGATTCTCGTTTTGAACACAGGTTGAGCACATTCTTATCTGCCCACTTTCCAAATGATGCTCTTCTACTTGTTTGACAGGATTATTTCCAACTTTGTTCATTGCCTTTCATAGTTTTATAAGCATCATATATACAGACGATGGTGGGAATCAACATATCTATTTCTTATTGTTAGTCGTCCCCTGGAATCATATCTATCGAATCTTCTGTTTTGCATGTTGGTCCTTGTCTTGAAGAAGAGAGGACGACGACAATACACTGGAACAGCTGTTTCTCGTGTCGATCAATTAGCTGCTTCAGTACATATATAGACTGCATCTATGTATACCTTTTTCTGAAAGTAATTCGATCTTCATTTATTCATCCTTAAGCCCAGCCACAGTAACACAGTTTTTTTTTTTTTTTTTTTTTTTTTGCAAAAAAAGTCTAGATATAATGCTAAATTGACCTAGTTAATGAACTCCCTCTGTCCCTAAAAAAAAGACCGTCACCGTGGGATGCGTGCCATAAGTTTGACTCAATTTGTAGAAAATACATGCAACATTTAAATTTTCAAATAAATTTGTTAAAAAACTAGACTTGAACATCTTTCCGATGATGCTAATTACTTATCACAAATGTTTTTATATTTTAATATATAATTGCCGCATTTGTGTCTCGGGAAGCGCGGTGACAATCTTTTTAGGGACGGAGGGAGTAGAGAATAGAATCTTCCACTGCAGGTACGGCATGTGCACATGAGCACACATCTGTATAATTAAGTGCCACATGCATGGCGTATAGTCTACCCATTTGGGTCTCGAATCTTTTCTATGTTCTTGGAATGTTTAGTCATTTAAGTTGTATAAAGAACTGCTGAAAACATGTGTCGAGAAAGAATAATCTAGAAGGGGATCGATGGTAAAGTCAGATCGATGTATTACATTTGAACACACACTATGCAAACTTCTAATCTGGGTCATAGGATGTTGATCCAAGGTATATATATAAATTCTTTTATAATAACCATAAAGGAGAAAAAAATTGGAGTGCTACAAATCGTATGAAATTCCTTTGGAATGACACTTGTTTTATAGTTTTTTTTTTTTTTTTTGGGAACGACACTTGTTTTATAGTAAGTTAGAGGAATTTTACCAATATAGGTTGAACCGTATGGAAAATTTCCTTTATGTCGTTCTCTTTCATTGAATTCTTATATTTTTATGTGCACTCCATCCGTGACGTTCAATCTTACGCTCAGTAGCGGACCCAGCTTTTGAGCATAGGGTGGTCACCTCAAAAAAATCTTATACAATTGGGTAAACCATTTATAATTGGGTAAAACCATTTACACGTGAATGAAACAGTAAATGTAGGTAAAAAAATAACTAATTATACAATTTGGTTGTAAATCATGAGACAAATCTTTAAGCCTAGTTAATCTATGATTAGATAACATTTACAAATACAAACGAAAGTTCTACAAAGTTGAAAAAAATTGCAATCTAAACAAGGCCCTTATTTACTTATTTAGTCAGCAGAATCGGAAGACACTAACCTAGGCAGTACGACAGTTTACAGTTCAGTCAGTCGGTCATGGCGTCGGCGGCGTTACGGCGAGTCGGCGATGCCGCGATGCAATGCCGCCTGGCGAGGGAGCGCGGTCAATATCTGACTAATGATGGACGGATCGCCGACAGAATTTCGGGTACGCTTCTGGCCTTCTCTGGTTCTCCTAATAGGATTGGGCCGACTGGGCACACACATCCGACCCACATGACTGTTCAGCTTCTTTTTTTTTACAATTATACTACATATATACAACTTGTGGACCACCTAGACCACCCTGTGGGTCTGCCGCTGCTTACGCTTTCTTAAATTTTCTCAACCCATAGGATTCAAGATGTTCGGCGTTTTATTTTTACATTATTCACCCACGTTCTAGAGAGGCCAGGTCTAACATGCCATTTCATTGAAGTTTTTTTTTTTTTTAAGAAATGTGGACTCTGAAGCATGTTGACAGATGTTTGTGTGGAATAATGCTCTTAGATAGAAGGAAACAATTTAAAATCTTACCACACCCCTTGTTTGGGTTTAGGGAGAGGGTATGTAACCAAAATCATAGTATATAGCTTTTGAACTAGCTAGCCTAGCATGAATGGCTGTGGGTTAGCTCCATCGTTCATTGGCCCTCACAGAGGTTCCAGTATTCCATTGGCCGTGGGTATAGATTTCCAACGGGCCGTGCCGTGCCGGCCCGCACCGCGTGCTTGACGGGCCGTGCCTCTCAGGACTTCGTGGCTTGGCCTTCGGCCCAAGCACGGCCCATGGGCCTTTTCATGCCGGGCCGGCCCGGTAAGCACGGCCTTTCTAGTGTGAACAATTTTTTTTCCTTTTTTTTGTATAATGCTGTTAGCCATTAGAGGCAAAGAGAGGTTGATATTTAGCGAGGCAAGGGAGGCTATTGGCATGTTGCCTTGGGTTGTTAACTTGTTGGAGTGTTTTTTTTTAGAATTACTTGCTGGGCTGTTGCTCGGAATTTTGATCACCAAGCCGCCTCCTCTTACCGGGCCGTGCCCGTGCCGCACTCATGCCAGGGTGACGGCCCAAGCACGGCCCGTGTGTGCCGTGCCGTGCCGCGCTCGCTCGCCGGGCCAAAATATCGGGCTACGTGCCGTGCCATCGTGCCTCATGCTTTATGGAAATGTATAGCCGTGGGTCGGCTCAAAGCTAGGTACTTAGGTCAATCCAGTGGAAAGTTCATATATATGAACTTTATTTGAATTTAAATTTATAGCAGGTCGTTATCACATAGGAGGTTTTTTATGACATGATAATGTTTTTAAGAAGAGAGAGAAGTTACTTTTTATGGTGATGGAACTCTTTTCGACACCACTTTGAGTCATGAAATTAAATGTCTATGAAACCATAGAATGAAACTTTTTTATTGAGAGTGGTTGTTTCCTTCAAGTTTCATTTCTTTCTATGGCAGACAACGCTATAAAACTTCTCACCCAAACTAGTCTTAGTGCGGATATGATGCACACACGCTAAAAAGAAGGTATTTGAATCAAAATTTCACCATCCATGCGCTCCATAGACTAGCTCGAGAGTTGGTAACCAGCAATAAATAAGATTTTACACACACCAAAATATTCTTGTGCAAGTCAATATCTAGCACAACGTAAATATTATGCTTTGCATAGGCTACATATTTCTATTTTCTCGAATTGCCAAGATTCTCATAAATTATTACTTTATTTTGTTTTTATACTTTTCCTGTGAAGTTGAAAGTGACATGACCTCACTAAAAGAGAACCGATGCAGTTCCATGCATGATTGGCTCTTTTGATCACGTTCTGTATTTCGGTTGGACGCTGGCCGTAGTTGCTAAAGGTCAGTCTTGAGTGACCCGGCCCATAGCTATACAGATCATCTTCCATAGCGCAAGTGCACCCAAGGTTGAGATCTCTTCATATCTTAGTGCCTAGCCCCTGAATAGCATTGCATTCCCATGTCCTCATTCCACCAACTAATTCCAACTAAGTGTTGCTGCATACCTTAGGTGTTTGTTTGGTTCAATCATTTGTGGACGTGAATCGGTCACAGTGTGAACAGATGGCGATGCTTTATGTTTGTTTCACCACCAATAGGATGCGGTAGCAGGGTAGTCCATCCCATGCTTCAGATGTCGATTACGTCCGAATCAATCAGCAAACCATTCCACTCTCGCCCATCCTGTTACCACGCCCGAACCAAACAAAACACGTAATCAATAATTAATTACCTTCTCGTTCCAGCTGCCACTAATATAGAAACGACTTTTAGTACACATATTTAGTTTTGGTTGTGTTAAAAAATCCAGGACTAATAAAAGGAATATTATTGACGGCACAGGAACTGAATACACCCTTTTGATCGGCTCGTAATACCAACCTGGACTAAAAGACATCATTTAGTCTCGGTTGGTATTATCAACCCGAACTAAGGGCATCTATGGCATGGTGTTAACACTGAATTTGGTAAGCCTAAGAGGATAACAAGTGGGCTAGTGCAAGATGCTAATAATAAACTCGTGAAGAGCATTCGGCAAAAATGGGTACACGCGGCATTCGGGAACTATCCATGCGGTCGGCTATCTGTGGCAATTCGGCAAATGGGAGGCAGGCAACCATCCATGCGGTTGGCTATCTACGGTGATTCGGCAAGCAAAGGGCAGGAGAGTGCTTTCAATAATTTGAAGGCGTTAATTCCATTCGAAAAGCGAGGGATGGCAAGTAAAATAGCCGAGTAAAAGGCAATCATAATGATGAGGCCACGTCAACTCCGAAAGACTTGGATCTTAAGCTATGTTATTTTTAGGGTTTTGTCCCTTGTAATCCTAATTCTTTAGGACTCATGTCATGTCCAGGGTATAATATATGAGCCCTCGACCATTGTAATAGTCTGTTCACAATCAATACAACCAAACCGGCCTCGTGCCAACTTCGAGTCCCTTTTGTCGTGTCGTCGAGTTCTTTGAGAGGAGCCATCGATCCGTCGACCTCCGTAAGTTCTAGCAACCTTACTATCATGTCTAGTATCATGCGGTGGATTTAGATTATGATGCAAGTAGTCTTATTTATCTCGATTGGATGGCGTGCGGCAGCGCCTACTTGATAATCGGGAAGTCTTTGCTTATGCTTTGCTTATCTCGAGTGGATGGTCGCGCAGCGGGCGATTGCTTGATAGCTTAGCGAGTCAAGATAGTTATCAGCTCTATTAGATTTGACAAGATCTAGTAGATTCATTAAGTTATCACGTGTTGCATGCTTTTATGTTTTATATATTTGTAACACTCTTTTGCAATCGGGGAAGGCGATTGCATGCTTTTATATTTTTGTAACACTCTTTATCTTTATAGATCTGTTTGTCTTTTAATGTTTTTATGTTCATCTTACCGTGACAAATAGATCGTGTGTTTGCAATAGCCGAGTTAGATCAATCTAAGTTGTCGTGTGTTTAGCGGGTCATGCATGTTAGGCGTAAGTAGACCTTGACAGACTAGATATCATGCGGCGGTCTTGCAGGTTTTGGGTTGCTTTTAGAGCTAGTCATCCGGTGGACTAGATTTCAATTCCATTTGATAGGTTTATTTGTGTTTACTTGCTTGTTCCTTCTTCATGGACCTCAATTCGCAAACTTGCGAATATGGTTACGCTTTCACAAGTAACAGTATTGATAGATGCTATTTGAATAAATGCATGATTTTTACCTTTTCATAATTAGATTGTTTCATGCGGTGGATTAATCTAGTTATAAGGAGTGGCGTAGATCTCAAGTGAGTGGTATCATGCGGTGGATTAGCTTGCTAGGGATTATGCTAGACGGGTTTAAGGAGACTAGACGTGTGACAGACTAGTTGAGTTAGGCCTATGTGTGTGTTATTTAAATTAGATTTATATTTATGAGTTACGTGTTTATGTCTATCATGTTGGATGGTTTTATTGGTCCATGTTATATGCTTTCGATGATACATGATATTTATGACTAGTTTCACTTGTTCAAACATGCCTTTTTGTGTACATTCGACGATCATGCTTTATATGCCTTTACTTCCATAATAGTTGAATGCTTCATAAACATGTTGGCAGACAGCTTCTATAGCTGTATGTCGTCGTAAGTGGCTTCAGGGCCATATATATGGAACTGTCTGGTCTCATCTGGCATGTTCCAGCTTTTGCATCTAACAATCTTGTCCCTTGTCAGTTTCAGGTCAAACTGACTGGCACGCTTTCAGATTTCGACTGCCCGGGCACCTGTTTGAAGCCACGCTTTCGGGCTACTGTCGGTGTGAGAGGCAAGATTATTGCCACATTTTGTGTCAACACATGGCTTGAGAGCCGAACTTCAGGCTAGAGTCGGTGGAGCTAGTCGAACACCCCAACTCTAGAAAACTTTTGAACAGCCAAACTCCATGGTGTTATTGGAGCTCTAGTACAAATTTTTAGAGCACCTCCCTATTGCTACTCCAAAAGCGGGCCAAATAGACGTGGGCGTGGAGTTGGGGTGAAACTACCCGCAAAATCATTATTTTCCTCTCCCTTCTTTTCCTGCGGCCCCACCCTCTCACCTGACCAGGGACACCTGTTTTCCCTTCCGGTTACTTAAGCACGGCTCGGCCTTGCGACTCCAGCGCCATCTTGGCCCCAATGTCGTTGCCGCGCCTCCCCCCAAGGCAAGCTCATCGGACCAGTGCCGTCCCTCACTTCTCTTCCCCCCTCCATCCCTCACCCCCTCCCACCACCACCACCACCACCCTAGAGCAAAGGAAGGAGAAGGTCACCTCCATCCCCAACCCTAACCCTAGAGGAAACAAAGGGGACAAGGGCGCCTCCACCTCTCTATTGGTGAAGAAGGACGGGTAGCGGCGTTGAAGAGCACCTGTGTAGGGGGTGCATCACCACTCAGCGTCGGGAAGCGTAGGCGCCCGAGGGCCTCCATTGATTTGGCACGTGGAGGTAGCCATGGATCGTTGTATCACCACTGCTCATCAATTTGACCGGTGTAGGGGGAGCTGGGCATGCTCGTGACCGTGGAGGAGCACCACGGTGGGGGCTATGCCATCGACAATGTCATCTTCATTGAGGAGATATGGGAGGGGTGGAAGACATGTGGGGCCATGGGTTGGGGGTAAAAATGGCAATCCGTCCAAAATTTTTTTTGTTTAGAGCACGAGGCACCTATCTAGTCAAACACATCATTTTAACGGCCAACTCCAATTAGAGCTAGTTCTAGGTAGAGTTTTGGAGTGGAACAGCTCCATCCAGAGTTGGAATAATCCCAAACAGGCCCTAATTAAAGGTCCTCCAAGGACTAAAGGGTGGTCTTTTACTCTCAGTTGATGTCACCAACGCGGACTAAAGATCTCACACCCAGGACTTAAGGTCCCCTATATATGGGTGAATTCAAAAGAAGAGCGCATAAGACTTTGTCACATGTGATGTGCAGTTGATTTGGTAAGGAATCTATGCAGGAAGCAAGGTGTCTTGGATTTAAATCTCACACAACCCAAGAGATGTATCTAGAATTTCATTAATTTTTTTGTTCCATTTGTGTCGACGTTACTTTATGCGACAAAACAAGATTACCTAAATGAGAGCGAGAGAGAACAAATAAAGTAGTCAACTAATAACCTATAGGGGCTTGCATTTTTAACCCTATTTTGTATTGAAATTGTGATTTTACCCCTGTTTTTTTTTCACTTTGTGAATTTACCCCTGCCTTTTCAAAAGAAGCACTACTTTGCCCATGTTTCGCCAAACTTCTATAGCGGTGTTAACTTTTGTATAATAGGACAAAAATGCCCATGTTATCGGCCACTTGACTTGTAGGACCCACTTGGTTTCTTTCTCTTCTCCTTATCTTTTTCGTCGCCAACCTACCGGACAAAAATGCACGCGCGTGTCACTGGCGCGCCGCCGCCGGTGACCGGCCTTGCCCCAGCGTGCCCCCCGCACCGTCGCCAAGCGCTTATAGCGCCGCCACCACGCTGGAGACCGGCCTCCACGCTGCCCCCTAAGCGTCGCCGCCCGGGGCAACCAACCGCCAGCGTGGCGCCGATGGTGCAGCTGCCGCGGCGACCGGCCTCTCTTGCTAGCTCCTAGCACCGCCCCCACCACCGACGGGCCTCGCCCACGGCGCCACTAAGCGCCCGCCGGCCCATTGAGAGACCGACCTTAAGGATGAGGGGCAATTTGGTCTTTTGCATTTATTTTTTTACAGATTTTGATATTTTATTTCTCTTATTCCACTTCCACCGGGCGCGATCCAAACCAGGGGTAGACGGACCCTTCATTTCAAAATATGAAGGGTAATAAAATCACAAAGTTGAAAAAATAGGGGCAAAATCACAATTAGACTTGTGAACAAGGGTAACAACAATATTATCCCTATATATATCTGTTTCCTTGCTGCCTAATACTAAAGTTATTCTTATGTTTAACCATTGGACATGTCATATGCCATAAAGGCTTGACACAACCCATGTTGTACCACTTAACAAGTTTAGGGGGTGGGGGAGTTAGAAAATGCATTTTCAAAGTTCGGGCCTAAGTAACATGCGCTTACAAGTTCAGGGGAGCCTACGATGCACTTAACTATGCATTATATGTATCATGTCCGATTCAATTAAAATTTCCAATAGACGAGCATAAATATATTTGAGGGTTTTGTATTTGTAGACCGCCTTCACCAAATTTTAACTTTGCTCTTAGCTCAAGAAACTCGTGGATAAAATGGAAGACTTGTGATGAGGACATCACTCCTTCGGATGCACAAGATGATCCTCCATTGGACATTCAAGATCCAATCACAAGAGCTCGCACACGAGAATTAAATTTACAGGTGAGCTAGTTCCTAAGCAAGTCTTTATATGATTTTGAGAATAGATTGCTATCTAATGATTATATTGTGCTTAGGAATCATGGAGAGGACCAGAGATGTCTTGGAGGCATGAAGGACCATCAAGGACGCCCAAGTCGAGTTGGAGGCCCAATCCAAGTCGACTCCGCGCCTGTTTCGGAGTCCAGGACCAGCGGGGAGTAAAATGGACGCCCAGGACGCATCCGGACTTCGTTTTTGACGATTCACCCATCGTTGGAAAGATAATTTCATAGGGAAACCATTGGAGTTGGTTTGAGGTCCAAATTCCTTCCGAGGCATCGGAAAACGTCGAAATAAGGCAGCGTCCAGAATCTGTTCGGTGCTGTATCACCGTTTTTGGTCCGTTGGGGCATGTATCGTTGTTGAGCCCATTAGTGGGGCGCGTCTAGGGGAAGCGACGACCCTTAGACCTTTATAAACAGCCGCCGCCACTCTCGTTAGCTTTTGGGTTTTGCTTAGATTGTTTTGTCCATTGATACGCCGCATACATCGGTTTGTGAAACCTCAACTCGAGTGCTTAATCATTCATCTACAGTTTGTCTGAAAATTCTGAGCTGCGTTCGAGTTCTTGCTTGTGTTCTTCATTTCGCAGGCAATGATTAGCCTTCTTGGCGAGATCAATCGTTGGAGACACGGTTGATAACCTGAGGAGCGTCGGTGCTAAGGTTGCAGGGTTCGGGTCTTTTTCGACCTGAAGCCGGATCGGTGTGTCGACTTCCACCAAAACGATAGTTATAACTTGACGGAAGATCGGGCATCACGTCCCCATTAACTTAAAACTCAACATCTGCACATCTAAATAAATAAAACTGGTAATTTTCAAATTTGATGACAGTGGGCTTCCACCTCAACCATTTACAGCATATAGTGAGCACGGGAAATACGAATTCTAAAATTCTACGCTTAATTTAACTAAACAAACTCACATAGGAAGTAACCAACAACCATGAGGCGTTCATATGATTAAATTTTCAAAAATTAAAAGATTCATTTTTTACGCATTTATAATTAGTGACCATCCTTTACGTTTATTTCATTCGTCAATCTAATCTGTCAAGCTAATCGAGCGATAAAAAGGATAGATTCCCGCCCATATAGTGGCTTGATATAACACATATGCTTTTATGCTATTCCCTTTTTATCTTAAAAGCTTGTGCTCTTTTTTAATTCTACCCCAGAAGAGAAAGACCGATGGAGACAGCCTATTCTATTACAGTACTGTATATTAGGGATCGTGATGGATGATATCATCTTGGTTCTAGGCTAGACATGGGTTGGCCTAGCCTAGGCCCCATAGGACTTTAAAATAATTATAAAATATTAATCTATATCTATATCTATACCTACTAATAAAGAGAGAAAATTTCAAAAAAAAAAAACCCCACACGACCAAACATTCCAGTCTTCACCGTACATGGATCTGCAGGCAATGGCGCTCCTCCCCCTCCACCACCTGACCTCCCCCTCCGCAACCCTCGTCGCCGGTGTTCCTCCGTCCCTCTCCGACTGCCACCATGGATGCTGATCTCCTTCTCCTCCATGGCTCTCCCGGATCCTGGTTTGGCGGATCTAGACTTCGACCACGGATTCAAGTTCTCCTCGCTGGCCTTCCATCGCTTTGGTTGCTCAGTGAGTCCATCCCCTCCCACTCTTGAAAATGTTTTTCACCTGTGGTGGTTAGTTTTGGAAGATCATCCTTCAAGCTCAATGAAGAATCGGTGGGTTTTATCCTTCAAGCTTGTTTGGGTGGGGCGGCTCGACATTTTAACGTAAAGTTTCTCTCGGGTTGGATGTTCAAGTTTAGCGTTTCCAACAAGAACATTGGGCTCATGGTCTACAAATCAATTTCTTTTGTTTGTAAATCCTTTGCTGCTTATTTTCATCTCTGGGGGAATGGTGCCCCTAATTGGAAAAGAGATTATCATTTTTGGTGCCTTGAACAAGATAAAGAGTGGACCTATATTGGATCCAAAGGAAAACCGATAAAATCTTATGTGGAGGCTGTTCTTTTCCCCTCCAAAGGTTTCCAATAGGCTCCTCTCCTCGATTCTCATAAGAATTTTGTTAAGCTCCCGAAGCCTATCAATTCTCTTATCAAAACCCCAAAATCTTTTCCCAATCATGATCATAAGAACTCTCTGCTCGTGTTCTTCGGGCTGAAACCGAAAAGAAGGAAACAAGAACAAACGGTTAGGATAGCCGTGATTCTCACCAGCCTTCTCCATCAAGTGCAACGGTTGAGCAGATTCCCAAGTTTCAAATTCAAATCATTCTCCCCAAAGCGCCCACCAAAATCTCCCCGTTGAAGGCCGCAACTAGAGCAATCCGGCCAAAGGGAGCCCAATCCCGAGAAGGCCCTCGTCGCTCTCGGGCGGGAGCCTTGAAAATTTGTTCCAATTGTCTCGGCCAGGGACATCTTTGGAAACTTTGTACAAGGCAAAGTCTGCGATGCGGATCTGCTTTAATTACGGACACGTTTCCTATCATTTGTCACAGAAATCCCTTTGAAAACGGCGTTATCGGGTGATTTCCGTTCGGAAGAATTGAAGGGGCGAGCACGGATACTATAAAGAGGTCCCTACCTACCGATTAACTCCGGCTATTGACGCTTCTACCGTCCTGCCACACCCCACCACCGCCCCTCGAAAACACTTTGTGCAAAAACCCTCCCAAACCTCGTTCACGCCCGTCCGGGCGAGATGGCGAAACGGGCTCAGATCCAAGGCCATTCATCCCCAAGGGCTTCACCCCTGCGGAGGAGGGGCAAGGGGCGAGATCATCCGTCCACGAGGTGTATGCAATCAGTCGCTACACCAAGTTCAACGAAAACCTCACCATCGCTAAGCTCGACCCACGCCGGTGAACAAGAAGGATTTCGGCATCTTGAAGGCGGCTCTGCGAGTTCTTTGAGAACCGCGAGGTACATGTTCTTGATATCCTCCCCAACCCTCTCGGAGATGCTTATGTTAGGTTTGTCACACCAATGGATAGAGAGGGCTTCATGGGACCTATTTTTCCTTTTGGGGGAAGGAACATGTATTTTATGAAACACGATGAAGCCGAAAACGCCTGTTCTTTTTTGATTTGGATCGGGAAGTGTGGGTTATCTTTGGTGGGTTTCCACGAGGATCTAAAATGTGATAGCATTGTGGCTAAAGGCGTGTGGCTGGTTTTGGCATTATGGTTGATTGGTTTGGGAGTCCGTGATCCGGCAAAGGTTGTAGTTCAAGTTTATCCAACAATGAAGCCAAAATCCCGGGCGATGTGAAGATCAATGCGGCTTACCCCAAAAGGGGCCTCTGGACATCTCCCCTTTACATCCTCAAGAAATCCAATGTCACGGCATTGCCCGATGAGGAAGCTTATGTGACAATGGGGCGCTTCATCCGGTCCCACACTCTCCTCCACTTGGGACTACCCGACAATGTTGGGGGACTTGGCTCCAACGGGTCTTCTCCAGGCAACCCTAAAAACAGTATGAATGTTGATCTTCTAGGTAATAATCATCGGGCCCACTGGGAGACGGCTCAATGACCGGACTTGGTGGGCACCAACACGGCTCCTACAAATGTGAGTAACCAATCTTTATCTCACTTATATCTATCCCCGACATCCAAATTTTTCATCGCTAAATGTGGTTCATTATCCCTCAATGTTGAGTTACAGGAAATGAACAATCTTAATCTTTCTGTGTTTGGACAGAGTATTGCCAAGGAAATCACAATGCAGAGTGCTACACTCTCACTGAGGCCTGAGTACTTAAAGACTGATGGTGCTTCACCTTCTAAGGGCATGACCCATTCTGCAAAGCTCAAGTCAGTGGTGATAGGACCTGTCCTTCCTGAGGAACCAATGATCACTGTCATTCCTTCTCTTCTGAGACAGGTAATCCTCCCCATCACCACTAACCCCACTGCTATATCATTCAGATATCTTAGCTCTTTCTTATCAGAGCAAGACTTTATGATTCCCAGTTTCTTCTCTGATAACCATTTGCTCAAACGATTGGCATGGATTTTTAATCAGGAGTTTGGAGACAAAGAAGCTGGACAAGCCGGCCCCTCACCTATCTTGATGATGATGCTTTGTTTGGAGTGAATGAGACTGATGATGATGTTGAGATGCATGAAGTCAGTGAAGCAAAGTCGGCGGCTGCTCACGGCGCAGTCACGGAGATCATAGTGGAAACTCCATATGTGTTCAAGACACCTCGCAAGAAGAGAGCCATCAAGGTCAAGGAGCAACTTGAGGATGCCTTCTGCAGGCGTAGCACAAGGCTTTCTGAGAAGAACAAAGGTTTCAAGAATGCTGAAAGTGCCAAGAAGTACAAAGAAGGAACAAGCAGCAGCACCAAGACTGCTGTCAAGAAGAAGCTTTTCACCAAGAAGCCCTCCAACAAGAACAAGAAGAATGATGAAGCTGGAGCTGTGGAAGTCACCCCTCTGGCCATGATCCTCCCTACTGACACCACTCCTGCTCCATTCCTGCCCAAGGAGGTCCTGGAAGGCATTGGTGGAGGCTTCCTTCAGATACAGCCTGAGACTGTGTCTGCTGCTCTCCTTGAAGTTGAAGATATAGATGAATAGAAGAAGACTAGGTCTTGTTGCACCGGGTCGTCGCATGACGCTTGCCTTCATCTGCCCCCAAAAACTTTATCTTATCTATACCAGAGCCTATTCTGGTACCTAAATAATTTTATGTCCTGTGTCTGGCTGTGTGCCATTGAAAACTTGGTTTGCTGGTTTGGTGTGACTTGGAAATGCAAGACATCCTTTGGTGTGTTTTATATCTCTGCTGTCATGCACCTTTCTTTACTTGATTTTGCTATAATGATCCTGATCCATATGGTGCTGATTTCTCAGAAGTATTTATATTCTATCCAAATTTTTAGCTCTCTGATAGATCTTAGTACCTGCTTTATTACCGGCTATTGCATAATTTGGTTCAGCGATGACTTTTCAGTTAATGTCAACAGTCACATTCCCTATCAATATGGGTACCTGCTGGTTCTAGTTTCTGGTATTCTAGAATCCTTTACTCTCTTTTCTAATGTTTTCTTAAATGGATCAGAATAACAATAAAAGAAGCATCAAGGTTCTATATTGGAACATAAGGGGAATCAACTCCCAGGAGAAATGGGACGCTGTCAAAGATAAAATTCAAGAGAGTGCTTGTCAGGTTTTATGTCTGCAGGAAACAAAGAGGGACAACTTTGATCTATTCTATATCAAGAAATTCTGTCCAAGATTCTTGGATAAATTCGTCTTTTTTCCTTCGGATGGGGCTTCTGGTGGGTTGCTCACAGTGTGGAACAGTAGTATTCTAGACAGTGACATCATACAAACAAACTCCTATGCTATCACTGTCAACTTTACATCAAGACTGGACTACAGTTCTCTCTGCATTAGTAATATTTATGGTCCTTCACAACCTGCTCTTAAGCATGCTTTCATTACTTGGCTGATAAATTTTGACACCTCAAATTTTGAAAACTGGATGTTAGGAGGTGACTTCAACTTAATCAGATGTCAGAAAAAATAGGAATAAGCCTGGGGGTGATATTAATGAGATGAATATGTTCAATGAACTAATATCTGATCTAGATCTATCAGAGGTGCCATTCAGTGGCAGGAACTATACTTGGAGTAATATGCAACAAGACCCTCTCCTGGTTAAACCTGATTGGGTCTTCACATCAGCAGCCTGGGTGACCTCCTTTCCTGCAACCAAGGTACAACCCCTCTCAAAACCAATATCTGACCATATTCCATATGTAGTCCATATTGGGTCCTCCATACCAAAAAGCAATGTATTCAGATTTGAAAGCTTTTGGCTGGATCATCCTGGCTTCTTTGAAACAGTGGAGCAATGCTGGAACAACTCTCCACATTTTGCAGATCCAGTGAAACATCTGTCAAACAAACTCAAACATGTCAGATCAGGGCTCAGAAAATGGAGCAAATCTCTTTCTAATCTTAGAAAACTGATTCACAACAGTAAGTGGGTACTACAGCTCCTAGATGGGCTTGAAGAGCAAAGACCCCTTTCAAGGTTAGAATCTGCTTTCAGAGGTTTAGTAAAATCCCATCTGAATAACTTGTTAGAATCCAAAAGAAAATTTTGGAAACAAAGAAATACTGTTCGATGGGTCAAATTTGGTGATGAAAATACAAATTTCTTCCATCTTATGGCTACTATCTCCCATAAGAAGAATTTTATAGTTTTCCTTTTAGATAGTCAGGGCAATCAAGTTACTGATCATCAACAGAAGGCAAATCTCCTATGGACATCTTATAAAGATAGAATGGGTATTAGTGAATACAATGGTCTATCTTGCAACCTTGCTGATATTCTAACTCCTTCTGATTTGTCCATTCTTGATGAAGATTTCAGTAATTCAGAAATTGATTTGGTCATCAAAGAGCTACCAAATAACCATGCTCCTGGTCCTGATGGTTTTAGTGGGCTTTTTATCAAAAAATGTTGGCATATCATTGGGGCTGATTTTAGAAGGCTTTTGCAGGATTTCTGCACTATTAACTGCAATCTGAGAAGTATCAACTCCTCTTTTATAGCCCTGATACCCAAGAAAGATAATCCTGAGAATGTCAATGATTTTAGACCAATCTCCTTGACCAATTATTCAAGAAAGTGCATTACTAAGATCTTGTCTACAAGGCTCCAAAACGTAAATTATGAATCGATACATGAAAATCAATATGGATTTATAAAGGTTAGAACAATTCAGACTGCTTAGCATGGGCTTTCCAATTTCTACATATATGTCACCATTCAAAAAAAAGGAGATTGTTATCCTCAAATTGGATTTTGAAAAAACCTTTGACAAGATTGAACATCAGTTCATTATAGAAGTACTCAAGCATAAAGGTTTCTCCACTAAATGGATTGATTGGGTTACCAACATTCTATCCAAGCAGCTCTTGATTATCCTAAATGGGATACCGGGAAAAGTTTTAATTGTCTTAGGGTGGTAAGACAAGGTGATCCATTATCTCCCCTACTTTTTGTGCTAGCCTGCAGATACTCTTCAATATTTGGTTAACAAAGCTTGGAGAAATGGTGAAATTAATCATCCTTTGGACAATAACTTCCCAGGGGATATCCCATAGTACAATATCGCCGATGACACCCTATTGATACGCTGCTTAAGACTCCACAATTCTTCAACTGAAGGAAATCCTCAAAACTTTCTTAGAATCATCAGGGCTGATGGTCAATTACAACAAATCCAGCTTGGTACCTATAAATCTCAATAACACAAGGTCCCAAAATCTAGCTAATATTTTGGGTCATCCAAGTTGGTTCCATGCCCTTCACTTATCTTGGACTATCTCTCGGGTACAACTAGACCATCATTTAATGATTTCTCTCCCCTCATCAGAGAATGGAAAGGAGACTGCCTTGTGTGAGCAAACTTCTTTCATACAATGGGAGGTTAATCTTAGTAAATTCAAAGATTCTCAAAACTTTGCCTACTTTCTACATGTGTAGCCTTAAATTACCACCCATGGTGGTAAAGCCCATCGATCATTTTAGAATGAACTGTCTTTGGGGGAAAGGTGAGGCAGATATAAGAGGAAGGTGCCTTGTGGCTTGGGAAGAAGCTTGCAGATCCAAAGAAAGTGGAGGTTTGGGTATTATAGACATTCAGCAAGAATGTAATGATGCACTCCCGATGAAACATTTGGACAAATTCTATAATAATGCAGACATTCCCTGGGTCAAATTAACCTGGAACCAACTTTATAGCAATGGAGAAAATCCTCCTCATAATAGACCCCCAGCAGGATCTTTTTGGTGGAAGGATGTCCTGAAATTATATAGCTCATTCAAGGAGCTGGCCATTTGTACACCATAGAAAGGTAATTCGATCTCTTTCTGGTCTGACATTTGGGTGGATCAAGCTATGAAAGATAAATTCCCAGAGTTATTCTCTTTTACCAGAAAACCCAAATGTAGTGTCAGATTCTATTTAAACCAAACTTTCCAAAGAATTTTTTGCCCAACCCTCTCTCAGGTGGCCAACTTGCAGTTGAATGAGATCCAATTAATTTTACAAGATTTGCAGCTTGATGAGAATCAACATGATACTTGGAGTTACAAATGGGGCACCTCTGTTTACAGTAGCAGCAAAAAGCTTATATGCACTTAATAGGTAATCCTCCCCGCTTCACCTCTATACAAATGGATCTGGGCTGGAAGTAACCTTTGGGTAATCAAAAATTCTTCTTCCTCGTTATTGGTTAGAGACAGTGAATACTAGAAATCTCCTCGGAAGGAAGAACATGTCTCTTGCCAGCCATAGTTGTGTGCTTTGCAACCTTGATGTGGAAGAAACTTATCTCCACCTGTTCTTTTTGTGCCCTTTTAGTAAAGAATGTTGGGATTACCTAAACATTTCCTGGGATAACAGTCTTAATCCAATCCAGATGTTCATCAAATCCAAGATGGATTTCAATAATATTATCTTCAGAGAGCTAGTGATTTGTGCCTGTTGGGCCATTTGGAAGATCAGAAATGGGATTATCTTTCAAAATGGTCAGCGAAATGTGGATGAATGGAAAAGAATTCTGAAATATGAATTCAGTCTGGTTTGCCTTAAGGTTAAACCTTCTAGAGCTACCAATTTTCATGCTTGGAGAGATAGTCATGTATAGGTTTCTTCCTTTATTTTTCTTTTTGGGCCTGGAAGCCTTGTAATTGCAGCTTGTAACATTCTTTTATTTAATTAAAAAAGGTCGGGGACTCCCCGACCGGTTCGGGTAAAAAAAAGAGATAAAATTTCAGTCTCACCTCTTTTTTCACCACCGTTTTCTGCCCACCGTTTTCTGCCAATTTTTCTGCCCTGCCCGCCCGCGCCCGTATACGCCGTATTCGTCTCGGTCTGTCGCCGCTACGAAGTTCTCGTTCGCGCGGAAACCTCCCTCCGCGAACGCCAACCAGTCTTCCATCTCGCGGGTCCACCGTCGCACCAGGAGGAGGCCCTTCTGTCGCACCGGCATCGGTCTGCCGTCCGCCAGCTAATCAATCGATCTACGGCGAGGTCTTCCCTCACTTCGTTCCACCATCGCTACGAGGACGGATTCGCCTTCACGCCGGCATCGATCGACGCCAGGAAGACGTACGTCTTAGTCCACCATGGTTTGCTGCTGCGCTCTGCCATTGATAGGCAAATCTCGAAGCAGCCCAAATTAACTTTGTACAAGTTCAATCATTCACGCTCGCTGCTATGTGCACGTACGGCCGGCTCCAGGAGGCCACGCCCCTGCTGTTTGAGAGCAACGGACGGTGCACCTGAACGAGTTTTTTTTGACAAGGCACCTGAACGAGTTGCAAAGGACTAGGGCAGTACGATGGACTCGGCGGCGGCCCTGCGATGACCACAATGACTTTTCCAATAATTTTTTTAGTAGTTGTGAATCATAGAGTTTTTATGAGTAAATTTTAAGGAACTCTTGGAGATGTTCTAAGAGTATATATAGACAACCAAATAGATCGTGGCACAAGGGGACTAGATTGAGAATCGAATCAATGCAATTTAAAGCACCAAGAAGTAGAGAGTAGATCAATGAACAAAAGCACTGGATGGAGGCCACCTTATTAGGAAATATCAAAAATCATTTTTCGACGGCCAGCCTGCATCGGTTTTGCTACCACGGACGCCTTTAATGGCCTCGGCAGTGTGAAGGCACAGGCCGGCGGGCAGGACTGAGGGCTCCCAACATCTTGCCAGGTAACAACGAGAAACACCGGAACGCATGAAAATGTTATGCCAGATCTAGGACGTGTCCTCCACAATTATACACTTTCCAATAGAATGACAAGTATACAAAGGAGTATTTTAATTAGATACATACAAATTTTACAAGACATAAGACATTGTTATTTATTGTCAACATTAAGGTAGGTCTAGAGGTCATGATCATCACAAAATATGTGTCATTGAGGTTATCATTTTGCATGAATGTTAATACTTTTTTTCCCGTTGCAACGCACGGGCATATTTGCTAGTAATTATAAAATATTCGTCAATCTATTGATACGTGGTTGTTTCTGTTAGCTGTGGCTTGCTTCAACAGGTGGTGGAAGAATGTCACACGCCAATGTGACATGGGCCAGCCAGGCCCAGGAGGGGCGCGCCGCCCGGCGTGGCCGCCGCCGCCATCCTCGTTATCACTATTACTTAGGGGTTAAGTATAGTCAAATTAGGAGCTATTACTTAGGGTTTAAGTTTGGTCAAATTAGGAAGCTTCCGGATTGTTTGGCAGTCAAGTTGAGTCCTCCCTATAAATATAAAGAGAGATGTATCCTTCTGAGATCAAGAAAGAAATAAATAAAATACCCTCAGCTCCTGTCTCTCCCAGCTCTCACGCACCAGCGCCGGTGCCCTTCTTCCCCGCAACAACAACCTGCGCTAGGGCGTCAACGACCGCCCCGGCGCCACCCACGGGCCAATGGATTTGGCACGTGACAAAGAAGCTTTCGGGTAGCTGATGCCAAGGTATTCTGTGCTGTAAACCTAAATATGTGGTCTTTTGGTTTTAATCGAAAGGCTGGGGCTGTGCGCCCTTAAACCCTAAGAAAAGATATGTGTATATACTTTTAGAATTGAGTAGATTTAGAGTTGTGTTTAAAAAAAATAGACAGTATTTCGCACGACTGTTCCTTGAGTGTTACGGAGAAGATATGGCCCTCCTTGAAGAGAAGCCGCTTTTTAAAATGGCTTCGGCTCCTCTATTGTTCATCATGAAATGGCTCCTTGGCAAAAAGTATTTGATATGATTTCTCTGTGAAATCCACTGCTAGAGCCAGAAATGAAGTCATGAAAAACATGTATTTCAGGGCTTGTTGGTAGAGCTGCACCACACAAAAAAAAGTGAATGTGGATTGAGATTTACCTAGATTCACCACTGAGCAGCTCCAACGTGGATCTAAGAGTCACCAATGTTTGCTATAGCTTCCACATCTCTCTCTGTCTCATGTCCACCTTTGCGCACGGAGAAAAGGTGTCGGGCATGCTCGATCAACCAGGCTCAGGGCTTCCCCAACGCCACAGCAATGGTTGCCCCGCAGTCTGTCAGATACAACCGCTTCATCTGCAAAAAGGAGCGAGCAGCAATTGGAGCAGTGTGTTGCAGTGATGGGGCAGCTACTTTAGCTCTGTAGCTCTCTGTACTACTTCATGTACGCACGTTGTAGGCAGGAATAAAGTGACGTCGTGCTGAAACAAACGCTTGCAGCATGCGTTGAGTGATTTTGAAGACCAAACCAACTCTACCTTTGTGGCCTGCGCTAGCAGCGTGAGGCAGTATGTGCTTATAGCCCGCGTTAGGCTCCAAGGTGGCGTGCTGCCCTAACTTCCACCTAAGCATCAAATGTCCAAATCATCACGTATGTTAGCTTCGCAGTGTGTCAGATTTTGTTCTGCAAGAGACGATGGCTTGGTCGGAGAAAAAGTTGAAGCTGCTAGCGAGCCTTGCGTTGGGAGCATGGAGAGCACATAAAAAGCTGTTAAACTCTGGGAAAAGCTAAACTAGTACAGCACGGTAGCAGCGGCAAGGCTGTTCTTGTGCGTTGTGAGAGAATATTGGCCTCGATTGAACCAGTATACGTGGAACATAGCTTTATGCTGGGGCTAATACTAGATGCTGCCTGCACTACGGCTGCCCATAGGGAAGGCCTCATGCGGCTGACCACGGGAACACGCTGTAGTGGGTCACCGGGGTGGACGTAGAGAGGAGACTCGCGCGACCAGCTAAGAGGCCTGTGCATCTGGGGGTCGTGCGCCTAGCGAGGGCGGCACAAAACGTCTCACGTGGGAGAGAAATAATAGAACAAAACTTTTTTTTTTTTCTCTATAATTAGTGGCATGACAGGTGACTTTCTCTAACTCCATCGAGCTTGATTTGGTGGATCACCTATTGAGCCGCTCTACTAATTTTGGTGAATGTGGAGGCAAGTCCACTGTTCCGATGAATCAGATCCATGCATGGTGGAGTTAGAAACTTTTAGATAGAAATGGATCTAATTAATGAATCAGTTCCAATCTATGATTTCTGACAAGAATGGGAAAAAGGCATCTTCAATGGTTCCTAATCTCACCTCCTAATCCATGGTCTAGCTACCTCCCTAGATTATTATCGCTGTTGAAGTTTTCCCCTTAGTTCATTTGTGTAATCATTAATCAAGTCAATGTATATTGTCGAGTAACGCATCAAATGGATACCACACAGTATACACTTGTTTCCTTTGCGCTTTGGGACACATAATATAATCACTAGTATACCTTTTGAACAAAATTGGGTGGGTATGTGCAATTGTGGATGAACATGGGCTTAACTCAATATAATTTGCAGTTTATAGGCATTGGTCAGGTCTATAAATATACAGAATCCAATAGCTTTTCTATGCATATGAAGTGAGTTTTTGTTCATGTTTTGTTGGTCATCTGAGTTGGATGGATTGTTATTTGGACTACCAATTTGAACCATTTGGAGCAGAAACACATTAATAGTTTCATTGTCATTGACTTCTGAAGTGTAAAATGTCAATTGACAATTCCTAAAAGTCTGTTCATGATGTAAAAATACAACTTTGTTGTTTATTATTATTTGAGTAAAGTCCATGGCGGTCCTCAAACTTGTACTTTGGTGTGTCATCCCTGGTCCCACGAACTTAGAAAGTGTGTCATGCAGGTCCTTAAATTTTGTTTGGGTTTTATATTCATCCAAATGGGTATGATATGTACCCGCAAGCAGAAAATAAGACTTAATTAGTTAAAACAAAAGATTGCCAGGGGTTATAAACAAAATTGCCACACATAAATCATACAAATATTTACATCATTACGAGGACTATTTTGACAATAATTAACCTTTTTACTTTGTCGTCGCCGGCGTGTAGCGGGGCGCAGCCGGGACATTGCTGCAGCGCATATGAGCCACGGTCGCGCAGGCGAGAGCAGCTGCTGCCGTTGACGCACAGGGGCGCAGGAGAGCCGCCGCCGCTGACGTGCACATGCACGCGCGGCTCGCCCGAACTGCCGCCATGCAGGCGAGCAACAGCCGCGGCAGCGCACAGGCACGCCCATGATCTCTACCCTTTGGCATACAATGCACACGTGAGAGAGAGAGAGAGGAGTACTGTGCCGTGGCTCAGTCTAGCGTACAACAGCATGCTATGCAACAACATGCTGCTCGCGGTGCCATCGAGGGGCGGTTCGTCGTCGATCCAGCCTTGGACATGAGGTCAGAGGTGGGAGATAGAGATGACACGTGGGTCCATACCCGTTTGGATAAAAATAAGACCCAAACAAAGTTTAAGGATCTGAATGACACACTTTCTAAGTTCATGGACCGGGATGACACACCGTACAAGTTCGAGGACCGCCATAGACTTTACTCTTTTAGTAAATCTGTACTACCATCTATAACTTAACAAAATGAAGTGCAATACCTGTTTGAGGGACTTGGAAGGGCTAGCCATATCAACCACCTGTGGTCATCTCATACCCTATAGCATCTTGCACTCTTATTTATGTTGAAGAAAGGTGTGTCATCTGTAGCTTTGCAAATATTAATTGAACACCTTACTTCAATTTAATTGGTCATTGTTAACTGTTTTTCAGGTACTGAGGATGTGAAGAAAATATTGAGTAATGATGCCACTATTCAATATTCCTATAAAAATCTGTTCATGTTGTGAAGAAAATAGCTGTATCAATATTAGTAGTTTCATTGTCATTAACTGTTTTTCAGGTACTGAGGATGTGATCAAGTGCTATTGAAAAGGTCAGTGGTATGCACTAGCATTGACGTTTATTAGTTTTTCCTTAATATACCCATCGTCCTCTAAAACTATTTACTTCTATCGTACACATCTTTTGATGTTCCTATTTTACTATATCAGGGAACTTCTTATGACACCATGAAACAGGTTATTTACTTCTGAGTAAGTAGGCCTAGTGCTGTCAGTTTTTCTATCTATTTTATAATGAGACAATCTGGAATACTCTTACCTTGTTTTTGCTCAGCCTTATGAAACCAGTGGAGGTCGATCCGAGTGATGATTGAACAAATATAAGTGTTTTTTTTACATACTAGATGCAAAATTGATCTGATTTTATCATGTGATCCATGTGGGCCTCATTTCAGATGGCAATGGCTGGGATTTCTCCACAAATACGTATCTTTAAAAACTGTTACGGACCGTCACATATTTTAGTGTGGGATCTACCTTTGTTTTGGTGTTCCTGCATGATAAAACCCCATGTGATTAGTGATCCGCTAATTCTAGCTCAAGAAAGGTATTTAGTTATTTACCATGTTCTTACTGAAATGCTACTAGGTTAAGAAAAATACTGGTTAAATATATTTAATACAAATGCTGCTAATCTGAAAAGTGACTCTTTTTATCATAATCATCATTTTTTTCTTAACATGTTGTCAACCAGTCATGAAAAGTGCATACAGAAGTGTCATATTTTGCATTGGACAAAAGGAATTGGAGATGCAGTACAAGATGAACCATGTTGTTGGTCAATGCAGACAGAAGATTGAACTTATGCAGGGAAATTTTACAGAGAAGCTAGAAGAACTGCATGTTGCATATCAAAAGATGAGTAAAAAGTGCCAGTTGATGGAATAGGAAATTGAAAACCTGACCAAGGATAAGCAAGAGCTTCAAGAGAAATTCGCAGAGAAATCCAAGTCGATTTGATACAGCTGAATCTGGTTTGCCTAGCATGAGACCAGGAACAGTCTGTATACCAAACTTGATGATAACATTTCTTCCTCTGCAGGCAAAAAGAGGAAACTTGATGAGATATTATGATAAACTGAGTACTGAGTATGACTGAAACATTGTGCCATCCAACCTTCTAATAATCTCTTCCCAAGAGCTCAGCCCAACTTGTTTGGAGGCATGCCTAACATGTTGGATAGTAGTAAGCCTCCTAGGCAAGGTAATCTAATTACATATCAGACTGCAAACAAAACGAGTGGCCATATCTCGTTTACAATTTACCTATCTGTTATGCAGCCTACCACATATCTTTCTCTTGCTGGAACCTAAGGTTCAGTAGCTCTGCATAAATAAAGCTGATTTACTTATTGCAGATTTGGTTTATCCCCAGGAGGAGAGAGGAGATGTGGGCTCAAAGCAGCACGGCAGCGAGTCTCCAACTCGATACTTTTGAAATTTCTGGGGGGGGGCTCCTGTTCATCCTACACCCTGAAAACCAGATGGGCCTGTCTTTGGAACTGGCATGAACAATCTTTCTCGACTTTTCTGAAATATGTTAGTCTTACCAGTGAAGCGTCCTCACTTGTCCCTAAACGTCCACACATGTTCATGTAATAATCAGCTTTTGCTTATGTGCTTACTGGTATTTGTGAGCAAATTGCTACATTTGCCCTACTGTCTCTGCTCTAGTACACGCATGCTGATTGGGCAAACTATGTATTCAGGTTGTAGAAGATGAGATCTGAGACAGCACCATTACATGATGTAAGATCGGCAGGACAAACGAAATGTCCGAGACATCGTAGCAGAAACACTATTTTCCATTGCTCACATGGCGGCAGCTAGCTGTTAAAGGTATCATGGCAATATGGGGACCAAGGAGGTACGATTTCACGTGCGCCATCGCCATGTTATGTTGATGGTAGTGGCAGTAGAACGCTGCACACATTACCATGTAGATCAACCTATTGTCCATTGAAGATTTGAACGATTTGTGGTTTGTGCAAATGGCTCTTTTTGTCAACCATGTTTGTTTAGGGAAGAGAGGGGAGATCCAAGCAGAGTACAAATAGAGATGTTTATGAATCCTCTGTTTTGATTGTGCCAAAAGTGTGACATTTTTGTACCTATATTTTTCATACCGATCCTGTTCTGCGTTCATCTTGTCTACGCCATTGCTCATTGATTTGTAAAAGTAGCGTATCAGGTGTAAACTAACCTCACCGTGTGTAAGACATTTTTTGTAGAATTTTTGCGTGGTTGTACTGATGGATCGATTTGCACCAGATATGTTCCCTTTGTAAAATGGTTCATACCAAGACAATTGTTAGTTTGTTACACGACAGTAAAACGTACTAGTGCTTTAAATTTTCCAGCTGCATATATCCACATAGTAAGATTGAAATATCCAGTGCTGCTGCACTTGATGGACTTGGCACTACAATAACCGTGCATTTACAACAACATGAATCAAAGCCACTGATTTCGTGAAGTTCCAACTGCATCACATGACAGTAGTTCCTTATTTAGCTTGATGATCCCGACGCGGCAGTCACTCCCGCCCATAAAATCAGATCAGATCCACCAAAAGCATCAATTTAGAAATCCATGGAGCATGGACACAAGATAACATCCATCATCGGCTGACTATAGGCCCTTGCTTCCTTCCATGTGACGGCTGCCGCCGCTCTTGCCTCTTGGGCGTTCCAAACGGCGGCCGCAATGGCATGGCATGGCATGGCAACCAAGAAGTCGGCAGAAACAGCTGCTGACACTGGGTGGGCGGCACATGCTCGTCACTCAGAGTCAGTACCCGCCGCCGAACGCGAACGAGCACCCACCGCCGCCGGATCCCGCGGCAGCATCCACGGCGACGTCGCCGAACACGCCGCCGCCGACGCCGTAGAACCCAGCGAAGTCGACGGCCCGGGGCCGAGCGCCACCATGTTGTCACCGTCGAGCAGCAGCCTGGCCCGCTTCTCGCCGCCCTCCGGTGTCGGCTCGGCGGCGGCGCCGCCGGAGGCGTTGTACCCGTTGTCCGGTGCGGCGGCGGCGTCGCCGACGAGGCGGTGCAGCCTGTCGCGGTCGCCGACGACCTTGAGGAGGAACGCGAGCATCTGCTTGGGCCTGCGCTCCGTCTCCTGCACGCGGCGCCACATGGCGGCGACGCGGTCGTCGATGGCGCGCTGCTCCTGCTTGAGGCGCACCACCTCCGTGGCCACCATGGCCATGTCGTCCTCGGTGGGGATGACGGACGCAGCTGCTGCGTCCTTCCTCTTGCCGCCGCCGCCGCCACCGCCACCGCTGCCGCCTCCGCCACCGGCCCGCCGCGGCGGACGATGTTGCGCAGGAGGTGGGTCTGCCCGCGCAGGAACGACGCGTGCGCGAACTCCCACCGATCCGGATCAACCTTGCGGAAGCCCTGTTGTTGTGTGGAGCCAAAACAATGCAATCAGAACGGTTCTTGGTTCAGAAAGGTTCTTGGTTCTTTCTTGCTGTTTATCAAAATGGAACATACAGCAGATTCTTAAATCCTGTTTCTGTATGATGTACATAGTTTTAGCCTTTTCGGTTCTTGCAGAAATCCATAGTAAAAACAGGGCAAAACAAATTTTCTCCGTTCATGTATATTCAGAGTTCAATTAAACTGTTTCTCTTTGGCCACGGTTCACACGCTGCATCTTTATTCTCTGCTCATGTCTTTGTTTACGAATTGTACTCATCAATCAATCTCAAAAAAAAAAAAAAATGTTTTTGAGAATTTCATTGCTTGAGCTATGGCCAGCTTATATTTTTTTTCCAACAAGAAGCATTTACAGATTCGCGTTGGTACAGACGTACAGTACGGCAAGAACTAGGCTAGCATTGGACACACTTGAACCACTGATGACTGAAACAATTTCCATATATTTCCCTCCCCTCCCAAATAAAAGCCTCACATCAACCAACATATATCCTGTACTGATTTATACAGATGGAATATGCAGCACTCACCCACCCACGCAGCGACGGAGGGTCGTTGAAGTGAGCTTGGAGGAAGGGAGATGGAGGTGAAAAACTGTAAGTGATGTTAACTGACATAGGTGTTGAGCTGTCGGACGAAGCTGGAGAAGTTGTTGTGCTTGAAGCGGGCGGGGAGCAGCGTCTGCGAGAAGACGAAGGGGTCGGCGACGACGAAGCTGTTGTTGCCCTTCCCCAGCCGATCACCCCCCCCGTCCCGGGGTCCTCCACCATCACGTACGTCTTCCACACGAACGGCGCCGCCGTCGCCGCCATCACTTCACTTGGAGTAGCTCGACTCCGAGGTACCAGTACCAGCTAATATCTCGCAAAAAAAGGAAAGAAGAAACTACCTGCAGCAGCTGGAGGGAGGAAAGAAAGGGGCTTCTAAATGCGGAAATGGTGGAAAGGGAACCGACCCGGAGAGGGTGCTGTAACAGCAACAGGTGGTCGCTCGCCGGTGACCCGCGGCGGGAGCAGGTTATAATGGGCGCCCGGCGTGGGCGGGCCAGTGCGGCCCCGACGCGTGCCGAGGGCTCGGGAGGGTTCGGCACCCTGGCCTCCCACGTGGCCCCGCGGGCATGGGGCCGACGGCGACGGGTGGGGAAAAGTACACGCGCTGCGCTGCCGCGGACGCGAAACCACGCCCGCCCGCTCGTTCAACTGCGCTTTTGCTGCTTTTGCGCTTTCCGGATCAGGTGCGCACCAGAGTGGAGACCTCTCTCTCCTCTGCGAGTGTCTTCAGCCGCAAGACACAAGGATGGGTTTGGGATGATCCTGTACACCTAGATGAGACAGGTCTTCTTCATGTTTGTTTTTTTTCCGAAAGATCCGTGTTCTGGGCTTCGATTGATAAGCGAGAGCAAATATATATACAAAGGCAGCCCACGTGGTGAGAATCACCACCTGGTGGCGGCCTCACCCACGCAAACACAACAAAGTAAAGATCCAAACCCGGCGAGGGCCATGGCGTCATCGCGTTCGCTGCCAAGCCTAACGCGAGAGCAGCTCCGACTTCCGACACCGCCCCCGCCCCAAGATCAACCGACCGAAAGTCGTGCAAATCCACAAATGACGCTTTCAAGAAGCGTTACGTACGCCTTGCGCCGCTGCCGCCCGCTCCAAGTGAGAGGACCGGGTTTTCACCCGCGGAAGATAGCCGATACCACGACGCCCCCAAAGAGGGAAAAACGCGAGCGCTCGCAGCGCCGCCGCCGCAGCGTTTCTTTCGCTGTACCACTGCCTCGCATCAACACGCTGTCGTCACCGAAGCCACCACCGTCCGCCGCCGCACTACGCCCTCGCCATGGCTGGGCTCGCTAGGGACGCGACGCCGCTTCACGCAGAAGCACGAGCCGGCCGCACACTACCGCCGAGACGCAGGCACTCAGAACTCAGCCTATACCGCTGCTGCGCCAAGGCCCACTGGCAGTCTATCTGGTACGTGTGATAAAGCCGATGCCGCTGCTCCGCCTCGACACTGCCACGCCGCAGCCGACTGACGCACCACCGCTACCGCGCCAGCGCAGCCGAAGCGCCTCTACCGTAGCGTGGCACTGCCGCCTGTGCACTCTAGGGGCTACCGGATCTCGTGACGCACACGGCAAGCCTCACGCTGACGCCAAATTCATGACCACGAGATCCACCTCCACTCCGCCGGCAGCTAGCCTATGGATGACGCCTTCGGGCAGCAATGGGCGAGCCAATAGAGTGCGAAGGCAGAGGAGCGCCACCCCTCAAGCACGACGCGAAAGCCGCCGCCGCCAGCCAAGACGCCTCGCGCAGCTTTCACCATCACCGCCTCGGCCGCCGCTGCATCGCCTGGCCCGCCTCCCCTCACGGATCTCGCCTGGCTGCCGCCGCTCGGATCTCGGCCAGCCGGGAGCCGTCCCGGAGATCTCGGACACCACCGCGTGCGACATGATGGAAGTGAGCGCTGAGAGATCCCCCGCCACCGCCCCTAACGCCGAAGAGCGGGAGCTCGCCGGCGAGCCGCCGGTGGGTCGCGGGCCGCGGGCGTTTCCTCCCCCACCGAAGCTCCAGGGGAGGGGCCGCTGGGCAGGGGCCGCACGCCGGCCGCCAACACAAGGGAAGTGAGGCCCCTTGCCCTCCCCGGCCCTCCGGCCGGCCTTGCCTTGCTGGGCCAACTCAAAGGCGGCGCTGGCCGAGGAGGAGGGGGAGGAAGGTGGCGGCGCTTAGGGTTTGGGGGCGCCGGGTTGCCTGTCGTGGCGACGACGCTGGACCCCGTTCAGATATGCTAGATGTAAGAGCAACACTTCCTTCTTCATGTTTGTTTACATCGACAGCAGACAGACCTCACAACACGTTTCACAATCCAAATTTTCGTTCTTGACAAGCCTGACTTGTTTGATAGTATTATAGGTGTCCTGCTTATGTAGACAGTAAAACAAAGGCTCAGCACAATTTTCCAAAGGGTGATCAAGGTTTGGCTCGAGATCAAGGTTTAGCTTCGCACTCCTAATCCAACAAAGGCCACCAAACCAAACATAAACAAGCTCATACTCTCTCCATCTCAAAATACCATGTGGCGTCAGTAATTATATATTAAAATATATAAATATTTATGCCCTTTAAGTCTACAACCAATTTATTTAAATATTTAAATGTCGCACATATTTTCTATAAACATACCAAAATCGAAAGCTAATGGCACGGAATAGTACTATACTAACAATGCGCACTTGATTGACACAACTCATAGCGCTCATAAAGTGACTCCCTCAGGACTATTTTCTCACAAAGAAAAGAAAAAATAAAATCAGGAAAGGGGCTTTCATTTGTTCTGCCTTTCTCGTTGTCGATAGCTTAACTGATGGGATTTGCTGGGTTTCCAGATATGAAGCTCACATGGACGAACGACCAACACATGTTATGCCTGCCGATCTGGTAATGCGGCAATTAAACAATTCGATCGATACCTCCGGTGCCACGGCCCACCGGTAGGCAGCC